>LQNS02007217.1:9849521-9897051 GCA_001587735.2 Parhyale hawaiensis | reverse complement strand
GCACAGTCCCAACCTCCCCGATCACACCGCGCAGTCCCAACCTCCCCGATCACACCGCGCATTCCCAACCTCCCCGATCACACCGCACATTCCCAACCTCCCCGATCACACCGCGCATTCCCAACCTCCCCGATCACATCGCGCATTCCCACCCTCCCCAATCACACCGCACTTGCCAACCCTCCCCGATCACACCGCACATTCCCACCCTCCCTGATCACACCGCACATTACCACCCTCCCCGATCACACCGCGCATTCCCACTCTCCCTGATCACACCGCACATTCCCACCCTCCCCGATCACACCGCGCATTCCCACCCTCCCCAATCATACCGCACTCTCCCACCCTCCCCGATCACACCGCACATTCCCACCATCCCCGATCTCACCGCGCATTCCCACCCACCCGAACGCAATAACGCCGAAGGTAAACCACAATGCAGCCGAAGCTCTCAAGTGGCCGAACCATTAGCCTCCGTAATGATGCGCAGCATCTCTGAATTGCCTCTTTATCGATCTCATCGAGCTGCATTGCATGTTTCTGATGCATTTAGATGCCTCCAGTGATGCTCTAAATGCATGAGGCTCACTACTGAATCGATTTATTTATTATTAAAGGAGCTTGACCATTGAACACTCTAACCTAGTTTGAGACTTGCTCCCAATGTGTTCAAAGACTGCGTTGCATATATAAATCCATAGGAGATTTGGTATTGTAATGATTTATTCTTTCTTATTAAAATGTCTATGGTGAGTCTATTAATCCATAAGACTTACAACTCAGTTGATTCAATTATCGTATAAGGAAAAGTAATGATTCTACATGTATAAGTTTACATATAAGTAGTGAAACGATACCAGACGATACTGAACGTAGCTCCGATTGAGGTGTATTCCCATTTATCTCCTATGCTTTCAGTGACAGTCTTAAGATTAGTAAGGTTTTCAATAGCATTGAAGCATCATTTACAAACCAGCATTTCAATTAAATGCACCCACTTTGTTACTGAAATTATTTCTTATTACTCCAATTAACGGCAACTACTCAGCATCTGCACATTTTGCAAGCTTTCATAATAACTACTTAGCCCATGAACTCCCAAAGTAACGAATTATTGCTCACAAAAATAGAACTATTAATGAAGTCCCCAAATGTGAACAGTGTGTATTAATGGGATAGTTTCCAGAACCTCTTGAAGCTGCATATACATACCAAACAAGAGAATTACTTTCCATATTTATGCACTGTACGGATTAAAATAGGTTCAAAATACCATATAAACCTTATAACTGAGCCGTTTTATCAACATTACTATAAATGCGTGGGTTAACACATTGAGGCTTTACTCCCTTTTGGGTATTTTTATACTGTTGCAGTCAATATCTTGCGTTAATCGTCCAACAGCGAATGACTGCACGACCAGAAGGGGAGTAAAAATGTGGCTTCCGACACCATTTGACACTGAGGCGGTGGCCAGTCCACGACGAGGGACATGCCCTTAAGCGATCCTGCTGGGCTACTTCAGTGACGTCACTGCGTCCATGGGTAGTCCTGTGCTGATTTTCGGCACACCTTTACGGATCCTTCACAGTTTACCCTCCAGAATTACTGCACTCCTCCGCCCTCTCTGTACTTTGTATAGTTACGAGTCAATTTGGGACATGACACATTCTTCACACATTTTCTCAAACGTAACACACTCCTTCACATCGGTATACATGATGCAGATCACACCTTTCGTTCTCCGTGCACCCTTTCAACACCTGTTATTCTTTCCTATTGTTGCCAGATCCGTTCACTGTTCCTCCTCGTAACTTTCAACTCTCCCCACCAGTTTCAGCATCCCCATCAGTTTCAACCTCCCAATTTCACTTTAAATCTCTTCTCTCCCAACAATTCATCAACTCATTCCTTGCTCCTTCACATTCTTCTTTCTCTTCATCTCCTCTCGCTCCCCTCTCCTTCTCCTCTTTCCTCGCTCTCCCTCTCCTCTCTCCCCACGGCCACTCTCCCTCTCCTCCGCCCTCGCACTCCCTCGCAACTCTCCTCTTCCTCCCTCCCCACTCTCCCAAACTCTCCTCCACCGCCACAGGTTCAAAGCTACAGCACTCCAGCACCAGCCACTCCACAGCACTTCACTCCGCCGGCTGATGAGACGCTCCATCTAATTGCATTGCCCCTGTGCCCCCCCCCCACCCCACAGCCTGCCTCACGTCTTACTGCTTTCTGTCATGTACTTACTGTTTCCGTCCCTTGTTACGTCACCCTGTCCTCACTTACAGAGTTACTTTCTAGACGACTACACTTTCGATTGCTCTCAGCTTACTTCTTTTCTTAATTTACTACCATCTTACGTACAGTCTTTCTTGCCCTCCATAAGTCTTACTGCTTCCTGGCATCTGCTATCTGTTTACTGAATTTTTAACTTCCCTCGAGCTTTTCTTATTTATATTTTTACGTTATTGAAGCCGTACTTGGCATCTCAATTACTTGTGGATTCTTTCCTTTATTGATTTCCCTCGGGTTTAATTCCTAATTTACTGTCTTTGAGTTGCCTCTCACTTCCCTCGAGACACAGTTACAGTTGCGCTTTCTTGGAACCTCCTTTGCCTATCCATTACTTTTAGTTTACTTTCATTCGTACTTGGCTCTAACCCTACTCTTACTCTCCTGTAGCCGCACAGCATGCATGTTTTTGTAATTTCCAATTTAAATTTGCAGCCGATTTAGTCCCATTTCAATTACTTCCGTGCTTCCTGCCAAGTTTACAGTACATTTTTGAGCAGCTGTGCTAGCAAGCTCGCTTTATAGCTTCCTGCCTCACTTCCAGTCGTATGCGATATGGGACAGTTGGGCGCCGTCGTATCGGACAGTTGGGCGCCGTCGTTTAGACGCTACGATATAACAATTGTTACGCAGTACGGAATCTAAGTACCATCACGTATTGTGAATCACTGTGACCTGGAACGACGACTACAAATTTATTTATACTAACTTAGGGTGGTAGGTTAGGTGAGCCAGGCTTTATTAGGTTAGGTGACCCAAGATTGACTAAGTTAGGTTGAGTTTTCTTAAGATACGACAATTTTCATTCAGTTACGTTACATTAGATTCCGTTCTTTTAGATTAAGCTAGAAAATTAGTTTAATTAAAATTATAAGCGGACAGCTTCAAAAATAGATAAATATATTTTGCGTCGCTGTGCCAAGACGCCCTATTCCAAATCAGCCTTTGGAGCGGGAGTTCATGAGGGGCCTGCGCACCAGCAATCTCAGCTAGTGCCATGAATGCTTTAATATTACTGCAATGGTGTCTAAAAAATACATTAACCCTGTTAGTCACCAAGGGGACGAAATGGCTGCACCTTAACCTTTATGGTAAGTTAATTAGAGTTTCTTGCAAATAGCAATGAGCATGCAATGTACTATTGATAATGAATGTAATAGGCAACTGGCGGATTGAGTGAAAGATTGAGAAAAAATTAACGACAGCGCTGGATTCATGAGAATTATGAATAGTTTTCGAATATGGATTGAAATCATCATTGATCATAACGAACGTGATGTGCAGTTGCGCTCATGGTTAACAGTTAAAATCGTTATTATTTTCTCAACTTCGTTATTTAGTATATTTTAATGTCAGTTATGTTTTAACTGCAAGAGAAGGACAAATTAAGATCATAAGCACATGATTTTAAAGTAGAACTCATTGTTTTTCTAACTGTGCTCTATGACGACACAATGATGGGAGACCAGTAGTGTAACAACTAAATTGTAATATCTAATAAAAACAACTAATAGGGCAAAGCCTGAGTTCTATGTAATTTTTGCCAACAACAACCGTTACATGAGGGGCATAGTACTACTAATTATTCTATGAAACTAATATGCTTTTTTCAGAAAAAAACATAGTGATCAGCGAGTTAGTACTCTAGCCTTTTGTTCCCCGTAGGCACAACAAAGTGTTCTAGCGGTGTACAGCTAGAACGCAACTATCAAAATATTTGGTATATAGTTCGCCGTGAAGTCCTCACTTTCCCAAGTGTCACTAATAAGCTTTCGGATGGGTTTTCAAACCTGCAGTGAATCAGAACTCAAGAATCTTTTCAATTTTCTGTTGCTTGCAGAAACGCAGTTAACTTTCGGACAGTTTCTAGGGCGGCCAGGCACTCCTCTGAGCGATAATGGTGAGAGCCTGATTTTAGTCATGGAAATATCTGAATTCGGTGGCAGCATTTTCACAGGTCTATGTAGCTTTCCGCTGCGTATCCTCCCACATCAACACACATATAACTAGAACGCTCTGAGAGCTCATACCTCCGCCAAGTAAGACAGCGGTAACGAAAAATTTTAATTGGTTCTGAAACTATGATTTACTTTGCATCTGCACAAAAAAAGGTAATCATTCGTGCTTTTTGACAGTAACAACAGGTCTGTAATTTTCTTGAAAATCCGTTCATAAGTTTTCGAGTTTGTTGCTAACAAACATTCTGACAAATATAAGTAGAACACACAGACAGATGAACCAATAATTACCAAAATTTGATCATTTATGTCTTTTATCATTTTAACAATTCCTGCAAATCTCAAAGAGATCCGTTCATTACTTTTTGAATTATTGTGCGAACAAACATAAAATAAAAAAACAGAGACGAAGAAACGAACGAATGAGCAAACAGATCATAACAAAAATTTGTTCATATACGCTTCGTGATATACCTTACAACTCATGTAAATTTCATAAAAATCCGTTTTTATCTTTTCGAGGTATGGTACTAAGCAAAAAGAGGCAAAAAACAGACGGTTGAACGGATCTTTACCAAAAGTTAATCGTTTGTTACTCCTAACATGCGAACCAAGCCCTGTAATATTCGTAAGGATCGGATTATAATATTTTTCGTTATCATTGTGATAGATAAACAGAATAATAGACAAATAGACAGACAAACACGACAAAAACATAACCTCTTAGGTAGAGGTAAATATGAGTAACATTATTTAATATAACCATATGTTTCCAATTACCACATATGGCTGTTTTTTACACTTTTTCTTTACTAACTACACAACAATCATGGATATTTCAGTGGCAGAAATCAAATTGTTCGTGGCGTAGTTACTTGAGGCATTAACTATATAGTTCTTAATGCGTACTACCTTAATAAGATGAAACGAACTCAACCTTTCCAAATTCTAACGATATGACACTACTTGAATAACAAGATAATAAATAACTAAAATTAATGAAGTCAATGAAAGCTTTGCTTTGAGAAACCTAAAAATACTTTACAGTATTACTTTCTATGAAGTAAGAACCAATACTACAACCTGTCGCTGCTATCGCTTTGGTACAATTTTTTTTTAATCCGAATGCTGCAGGTGCAGTCGAAGAATAAAATGAAGCGTTTTTATTTTTGTAATGTTTTCCTCACTGTTTTAATTCTATCTGCATTTCCGTCTCTTATTTTTTGGAGTTGGTCTCCTATTTCCTGTTTTGGCACATTTATCAACCAATTCCTCTAGTACCTTCTTTCTTTCCTTCATTATTATATTTTCCGTTGCTACATTAGCCTTTTCCTACTCGATAGCTTTTTATAATTATTTCATTTCAATTCCCTTTCCACGTTGTTTTTCTTTCATTTCTCTTCCCTCAGCATCTTCTTCTACATAAAAAATACCTCTTTTTTCCATTATTGAATGGCACTTTTTCCTGAACTTTACTTTTCCGCATCATTCGCTGTATCTGTTTCATCTTTTATTTTACATATAACAACCTGCAGCGGTTCCCCTCTCTCTTTTAATTTAAATCACTATTTATTTTGTGACCCTCTTCTCCAGTCCTCTTCTATAATATAGCCTTTTTATCATCTATTTTTATTCCGTGCACTGTTTCATTTACTTTTCAAATTCTGTCTCCGTGTTTTTCTATCATTTTCCCCCTCCTTTTTCTCTGAACCACTTCACCTCTTCTCTAGAGGGCCACTCAATGTCTGCAGCTCCGGGCTGAAACGTATCCCTGTCATGTTATTTTAAGCAACACATATTAAATAATTTTAATTTATTATTTCCATTTTTATTCGTTTCAAAATCACATTATATATATATATATATATTATTTATAATATTTAATTAAATATTCATTCATTAACTTACTTTTGCATGTGCTTTTCACACTGCATTATCTGTCAAAATGCATTCATATAATTTCAAGTGTATTATACTAACTCATAATACACTAAGAAATTATTTCCAAAATTGTGTCAGTCAGACGTTTCTTTTGTTTCGCTTGCCAGTATTATTTGCAACTTACATCTATGCAACATAATCAGTCTTTATACTGATTCATACAATTCAAAAGACAGAGTTTTTTTGCTGTCTCAAACATATTCGGTTTGCGATAACTACTTGAAAATCGATCAAGGTAGGCAAAGCGAAAGCTAGCTATGCCTGCAGTTCCGAACGAATTAAGTCGGATCGCACTAGATTATCTTGACCTTAGTTGACTAATCGAACGCACCAGCAGTCTGCCAATCTATTAGTGCAGTCTATAATGGAGTCTGTCTACTTGCGACGTGGCCACATATAGCCTAGTTTGATCACTAAGTGTCTATGTTGTTTGAGAAACAACAACAACAACATGCAGCCTTTTCATATGAATAAAAACGGCCGCAGTTCAGCGGCCTCCGGCATTTTTATTTCTGTAACGAAATTGCAAGTGGTCGCAATGGCTCCAGGGGCCCGCCCCAACTCTCACGAAAGCATTAATTATTGAGAAGGAATAGTGAGAGCAAAAATGATGAGAATAATAATTGGGGAGAGCATAAGAAAACTAAATACATCACGGAAATCCACCGCTCGCATCAGAGCACAACGTCATACGATAACACTCTCGTATGCTCTGGGGGCTCAGCCCCGGCCAGAGATGCCGACGGGGCGCAGTGTGTGGGCAGGAACAATACTATCACCAATACGGCCCCGCTTTTTTTTCTTTGCACAAGAGTATCAAAAATAGAATAAAACAATATAGGACAAAATATTTTCCTCTAGGATTGCAAGAAAGCGCCAGGTTAGCCAAGGCATGAACATAATCTATGCTCGATGGGATTAAGATTTAATCCTAATCTTTTTAGTTCCACGATAGAAAAAAGCTATTCGGGGAAAAGACACAAATAAGCCGCACTCAATAATAGAAAAGCAAAGGCAAATTTTCGAAGAGGAGGCTAAGGCGAGGAAGATGAATGGGGCGCAGGGGGGCGAGCTGAGGGGTTTGAATTATTCGTCTTTTTTCCCGAAGACCTCGTATTGACCGAGCTCTTGGGACGAATTGATTCCCTGGCATATGAGGGTGACCATAATTTGGTGCTGTGCTGCAGTGCTGTGGTGCAGTGCTGTGGTGCTATGCCTTGGTGTAGAGCTGTGGTGCTGTGCTGTGCTGCAGTGCTGTGGTGCAGTGCTGTGCTGCAATGCTTTGGTGTAGTGCTGTGCTGCAGTGCTGTGGTACAGTGCTGTTCTGCAGTGCTGTGGTACAGTGCAGTTCTGCAGTGCTGTGGTACAGTGCTGTTCTGCAGTGCAGTGCTGTTCTGCAGTGCAGTGCTGTAGTGCTGTTCTGCAGTGCAGTGCTGTAGTGCTGTTTTGCAGTGCAGTGCTGTGCTGCAGTGCTGTTGTACAGTGCTGTGCCGCAGGGCTGTAGTGCAGTGCTGCACTACAGTGCTGTGCTGCAGAGTCGTGCTTCAGTGCAGTGCTGCAGTGCTGTGCTGCAGAGCTGTTCTGCTGTGCTGCAATGCTGTGCTTCAGTGCTGTGCTACAGTGCTGGGATGCAGGGCTGTGTTGCAGTGCTGTGGTGCTGTGCTACAGTGCCGTGGTGCAGTGCTGAGCTACAGTGCCGTGCTGCAGTGCTGTTCTGCAGTGCTGTGGTGCAGTGCTGAGCCGCAGTCCTCTACTGCAGTACTGTACTACAGGGCCTTGCTGCAGTACTTTTCTGCAGTGCTGTGATGCAGTGTTATGCTGCAGTGCTGTGCGGGCTAGGGCATATCAATACGCTATGCAGTAGTGCAGTTTACAAAAGTGCAGTATGTAGCCCTACAGTACTCTGCTGCGCACTGTTGTACATTGTAGCGCAGTACTCACCGCACCAGCATGCTATGATACAGTATACTGAGTTAAAATGTTGTGTTTTATGGTGCAGTGCTGCCCTGCACAGCACCACAGGGCACCTCCGCAACAGCCTGCTGCCCCCAGATATAAGCGCCTCCGCCTCCTCACTTTGCATGGGCCGCTCTCTTCTTACAGCGGTAGTGACGAATGGAGTGCTGGTGAAGCATGGAGAGGGACCCAAGACTGGAGCGGGAGTGTGGGCTGAAGTGAGAGTGAAGGCTGGAGTGAGAGTGAAGGCTGGAGTGAAAGTGAAGGCTGGAGTGAAAGTGAAGGCTGGAGTGAAAGTGAAGGGTGGAGTAAGAGTGAAGGCTGGAGTGAGAGTGAAGGTTGGAGTGAGAGTGAAGGCTGGAGTGAGAGTGAAGGCTGAAGTAAAAGTGAAGGCCGGAGTGAGAGTGAACGCTGGAGTGAGAGTGAAGGCTGAAGTAAAAGTGAAGGCTGGAGTGAGAGTGCAGGCTGGAGTGAGAGTGAAGGCTGAAGTAAAAGTGAAAGCCGGAGTGAGAGTGAAGGCTGAAGTAAAAGTGAAGGCCGGAGTGAGAGTGAAGGCTGGAGTGAAAGTGAAGGCTTAAGTGAAAGTGAAGGCTGGAGTGAAAGTGAAGGCTGGAGTGAGAGTGAAGGCTTAAGTGAAAGTGAAGGCTGGAGTGAGAGTGAAGGCTGAAGTAAAAGTGAAGGGTGGAGTGCGAGCGAAGACTGGAGTGAGAGTGAAGGTTGGAGTGAAAGTGAAGGCTGGAGTGAGAGTGAAGGCTGGAGTGAGAGTGAAGGCTGGAGTGAGAGTGAAGGCTGGGAGTGAGAGTGAAACAGGAACTGAATAGAAACAGAAGGGGAAGGCTGAGGTGGAAATGAAATATTCTTTCAAAATACGTAGACTTTTTCGTTTCTTTAACTTCTCGTCACAATTCGTCACTAACTTTTTAAGTTCACCGCGGCGACATGAGTTCCACGAAGTGAGAGAGGTGGTAACGTTTTCGTTGAAGACTTAAGTTTGTAAATATGTTTGTATATATGTCGATACGCCCAAAAATAGGGAGAAGACGTTGAGCAATGTTCATCATTTTTTGCAGGAAGTCAAGTGGGTTGACCCAAATGCGAAATATGACAAAACTCTAGAGTTAGCTGGCTACCACACATGAAGCCGCTGAAATTTACCCCCCCCCCCACCTCTCCCCTGCGAGTGATGGTCTTACGCCACAAGGCGTTCTAGTTTTTAATATTTTAGAATGCTAAAATCGCCAAGAACTTAGTTTCCGGCCTAATATAACATTGTGAGGAGCAATTAATGTAACACAATTAGATTTGAAAGCTGGCAGTAGACGGATCACCAGGCCCATTCCCAGTAAGTAGCCGAAAGTTGAATTAACGCTCGGCCTTTTTTGAGTTATTTCAGTAAAACTAGAGGCAGATAGTAAGTATTTCACGAAGCACAGATAGGAGCCACGACGTGATAATAATATAGAATTAAAGTATAAAACATCGCAATAACGCATGAATTATAACAGAAAACCATACCATTACAAGATAGACCAAAATTTTTATAATGCAGAAAAGATCGATGTTTCAAAGAACATATATACTCTCTTCTCACTATTGCCATATCATTCTTTGCCTCCTTTTAAAGTTACCACACCTCTAATCGTCATTCTCTTTGACGCTTCCCGACCGAGGGAAAGTCGCATAAGTTGCTTTTGCTTTATTGGAAAAGTTAGCGGGAAAGTTTGCAGAGGAAAAACTTTTAGCTGATGGCAACAGAAGCATTGGTGGAGCTGACATAGAGCAGGTCACTATGACTGAAAATTTGGTAGGGCGACTAAGATTCAATAGAAGAGTGTGTTTGAATTGTGATTGTTTCATCATAATACTTGCCCTCGGATTCCACAGGCACTGAATTCCCGATTCCTGTTCCGGTTGATACCCTCCTTCACTTTGAAGACTGCTAGGTGCCGAACTCGTGTATTCTGCCCTAGTCCGTTTCTGTTTGGAATTCATTGCCGGAATTAGCTTTCTATCGTGTCGGTCTGCAGGCGTTTAAGTCAGCTGTTTATGCCTTTTTGTTGGATATACTTTGGCAGCGCTTCAGGCTTCCCGGTGTTGCATAATGCCTCATTTGGGCTGCACTACCTGTCCGTGGCGGCCCGACTGATATTTTAATGATTATAATTAGTTAAGCATTTGGCTGATGGTCTGTTTATTCAGTGAAGTAATCACAGCAGTGGTCGGTTCATTCGACGAATACAATATGCAGGGCGCAACCTCCAAATTCATGATTTTACGCACGTTGAAAACAAAACGTGCTATCGGTTTAGCGAGGGCACGTCGGTTAAGAGAAAAGTGTCAGTTTACTCGAGATTCGACATGCTGAGTACTAACTGCCAGTTTATTGGATTTTTTACCTGTGTACTTCCGTTTTTGAGGCCTTCATGCACTGACAGAGTACCAAATTGTGAATTATTACCCGAACGTGCTAAGTTTCCCGGGAAATAGCATACAAAAAGACCTGCGGTTATCCTATTTTGGTACATAGCTTGGATTATTAAGATAATATACATTTTTTTCGTAGCAAAAATAATTCGTTAGTTGAGAAATTATAGACTCGAAAGAAATTCCGAAAATAAGGTTATCAAAAAGTATGTATTTCAATATAGTTATTTTTAATATTCCACATATTGCTGGTTTTGTTTACTGATGCTGTAAATCTCTTGATAAAAGAGTCGCTCTTTTTGTTCATTAATTTTTTACTAGTTATTATTCTAATTGTTACGTAAGTTAACAGACTTAACTAGAATTCCGAGTCAATCTCAATAGGACAAAACCCGAATTTATATACATAATCCAATATTTCAGGTTTTCCCTCTTCTTTTATGCTCTGGTAGCCCCAAATAACATTTTGATTCTGAATTTTTGAAGCAGTGTTGCCATTACAACCTCAGTGGTCGCTTCTTCTGTCCAGTAGCTCACTCCCCCCCCCCCCCCCCCCCCCCCCCCCCCCNCCCGCCCCCCTCTCCCCTCCCGCGGGGGTGACCGGCACCAATCAGTTTGTCACACTAACGGCTCTCACTCAAACACAGCAGCTGGTCACTCTCCAGCTTTCGTTCATCCTTTTTTTTATTGTTCTTCTAATTTTAGCCTGTTTCCTTATTACTGCTCGCTGAAACGCAGTGGAAGCTGTGCTGTATTGGTAACGCAGTGTGTGGTCCTACTCGTGTGTCCGCGATAGCTCCACGAAGAATGTCTGATCGGAATTCGTGGCCCTATGGATTTTGTTGCACTGCTTTTCCATTTTTCTGTTACGTCTTTGGGAAATTCTAGAACGAATTACTTTGAATATTTGTTAGTTGCCAGACGCTTAGACCGTACTGGCTCCACATATGAAGTCGCGGCGATGCATTTGCAACGAAATATTATAAAAACTTCGTCGTTCAGGGCGAGAGGTCGTCCACACAATGCCCAGTCTTATTTGAAGGGCCACTAATAGTGATACTGTAAAATTTAAAGGGGGGTCAACTCAGATTTTTCAAAACTTTTTTTCGAGGACCGATTGTTTTGAAATTTGCACAGTATACGTAATTTTGAAGAAGCAACACATTATGCTCATGTAACTTTTTCGATTTTGGCCTTAGTTTTTGAGAAATCGGGTAAAAAAGGGATTTTCGATTAATCTTACTGAAATTTTAAAAGAATAGAAGTCTATTCAAACCAAAGGCAGATTTAGAATCTTTGTAACATTTCTAAAAGCTAATGCTGGTAGTTTTCTCATTTTCCTTTTCGTTTTCATTTGATATGTTATTTTCTATAATAAATTAAGATATTCATAAAAAAGTATTTTTTTTTTGGTTTTGGACTGTGATAAAAAATTGAAGGTCAAAATTGGAAATATCTCTTCATTAGTTTGTCATAAATCTTTCAAGGATTCCAAAACTGTCTTCCTTTAGCATAAAAACTCACTGACTTCTATTCATTTTTAGGTGGAAAAAACACATTATACCTTTTTACCCCTTGCCAACAAAAACTTTACGATTTTTAACCTCCATCGACCTTCCTTTGGACCCCTCTTGGAGGGAGGGAGTTCTAGTGCCCGTAGCCCCATAAAATATTAGTACACAATGGCTCACTGCCAAAGGACCCTTTTCCAACAAAAAAATAATAATTATTATTATTTTTGCCCTATCGGCTGGACCCCTCTTGGGGCGGGTTCTAGAGTCCGTAGCCCCATCAAATTTTGGGACACACTCGCCCAATTGCTAAGCATACTTTTTCATCAAGAAAAGCGATAATTTGAACAAAATCTCTGAGCTCACCGCCTTAAAAATTCAAGTACCGGACTTATACGTGCTGAAAGTGCCAGAAAAACCTGCTGTAAGCAGTTACGCGCAGTCTGAGAATAAGTCGCTACTGGCCCTGCCGCTGGTCACGGACTGCAGCATCACCTTTGCACAAGATGGACAACATGCATAACGTCATCTGGACCTTGTCCGAAGAATCATCAAGGTGTTCAAGGTAGGAGATGTTACAGAACTGGTCTTAACTCAGGCTCCCCAGAGATACGGCCAGGTGATCAAAACAAAAATGTTGTTACCATTGAGCGAAAATTATCCTATCTGGAGGCGTCAGTATGGCCACTGTTTTCCTCATGGTAAATACTTATTAATTGGTAACACATTATTCTATATAGAAGACGCGCAATCCATGAAAGTAATGGAAACAATACTTCCCCTATAAATAAACCAACAATTCAAAAGATATTATATTCAAAACAACTTTGATGCCTAAACAATAATATGCAATTGATTAATATACGCTCGAGTAAATAACCAAATATATGGAATCTCGAGTAAGTAATTTTGTTCTCCAAGTTGATCGCGTTTTTTGCTATTACTATAAGCACAGAACACATCCAGTCGCAAAGTATATCATTAGTTCTCTTCTTATCTTTTTTTTTAACACAATCAGCTGTACGTTCCTCCGTTAAAATAAAACTTCCGTGCTTTTTAAACGCAGTACGAAGAGGGGCAGGTGAGGTGTGACGGCGAAGACGCCAGGAGTCTCAATAATTTTATTTTATTTATTTATTTATTTTTTTTTTTGTTATTGTAGAGGAGATGAAAAGCTTGTATGGTCGACAGCTGGTGTGATCACGCAGTATTAAAAATTGTACAACTAATTTTTAAAGATATTGGGGCCAGAATATTGCCTCATGAAAATTGAGACTGCAATTAAAAAAAATTAAAATGTTAGCTGGAAAATTCAATTTCCACCAACCTCACCTAATTGAATCTTACCTAAAACTAATAGATGCCATGAAAATAAAGCAGTCAATTCTCCACACAGCTTATTGCTGAAAGCTAAAGCAATGTCGAATTAGCTTCTCTCTTCCTTGTTCGTTTCGAATGTAACATTGTCTTTTAATTGACGTCGATATTGTTTCTTATCTGCAATTGATCTAAGGAACAGATAGCACAATGTGCTAGCCTGTGTCTTACAATACAAGATTGAATATTCGTGCTGTAAAGTTCACCGTACAATGCTCCATGTCTTAAAATATTCAACCCATCTCCCTGTTTCCTTTATTACCTTTAAGTTCCTCTGAATTTCTTCGGCACGAGGTCCATGTGATCTACTCGGTTTACTCATCACTTTAGTAACGATTCTACAAGCATAAAAGTCTCTATATTGATAAATTTATATTACCTGTAAAGAGGTAAATATAGACGGGAGTCAGAAGCTAAATATAAACTTACTACGGTAGAGATTTATCTGTGTGTATACGAAATCGACGGGTAATGTAAACTCGTTCTAGAAAGAGCTCTATAACGGTACGCGCTTGTTTATAATAATAATAATAATAATAATAAAAATAATTTTCATTAGAAACACACAGGTTCACAAGTACAAGTAATCCTATAAAACTAGCAAAAGTAAATTTAAGCAGGAATCTTCGGTTTACCTTCATATAGAGGTGATTATAGACTTACTATGGCAGAGATTTTTCTGTGTGTACAGAATCGATGACTACCGTAAATTTATTCTCCTCTCTCGCTCTCTTTCTTTCTTTTTTTACTTTTTTTCCTTTTCGAGCCCAACACCGTAATATTATCTTGATATTATTTCCTAACTTCGATCGACGTCTGGAAGTGACCGCAAAGCTCCCTCTGGTGGCCGCTGCTGACCAGTGATAATAAAGGACTTTAGGGCCGTCGTTTGGTCGCTCTGTAGTGGCCATCATCGGCATGACCACCATCTGTCCATGGCGGTCACTGCCGTTTATGTTAATGATGAACTAACGGGAGACTGTGTCTGCCATTTATGGCCATCTTATTATGGTCATTTGACTGTTGTTTTTATTCCTATTATTGTTTTGGACGAAGCTCTGCAGAACTCTTTTAAGGTCTTGGTGAGCCAACGGTTACTTAATAATAGTATTAATTAATAATCACTATATCAACTAATTATAATAATTAATCAAAGTAGTCAATATTTTTTGCCAACAACGCATTTATTGGTAATATTGAGAATAAAATTAATACATCCAGATAGCAATTACTGCTGCTATAAAATCAAATGTAACAGCTGGTATATCAAATATCTACAGCAGGTAAACAAGAGTGCCTTATAAATGTAATTTTGTAATTGAATTTAACGGAAATCATAACTAGAGACTGCATCATAACTAGAGACTGCATCATAACTAGAGACTGCATCATAACTAGAGACTGCATCATAACTAGAGACTGCATCATAACTAGAGACTGCATCATAACTAGAGACTGCATGATAAATGAAAGATCTTATACTATAGCTCGCTGAAGCCAAGCGAAAGAGGTGTAGTATTGGTAACAGTACGAACTCTACGTCTGTGTCTATGAGCTAAGCGAGCAATGCCTCTTGGGGGTTCACTGCCTCTCAGATACGCGCCGTGGAAGCTGTGCCCTACTGCGGGCTGCGTTTTTCCGCAAGGACTAACTTTTTAATACTTTATATATGTAGAGAACGTTTTTATTTGAGGAAACCGTTTTTATTTTGAGAAGAACGTATTTATGTTGCAGAGTACGTTTTTAGTTTGCGGAGAGCGTTTTTTTTTTGTGTTGCGGAAAATGTTTTTATTTTTTGGAGAACATTTATTTTACAGGGAACGTTTTTAGTTCGTAGAGAGCGCTTTGTATGCTGGAGAGAAAGCTTTTATATTGCGGAGAACGTTTTTACGCTGTGGAGAAGATCTTTACTTTGCGGAGAACGTTTTTATGTTGTGGAGAACATTTTTATTTTGCTGAAAACGTGTTTAGTTTGCGGAGAACGTTTTTCAAGCTGCGGAGAATGTGTTTATTTTGCGGAGAACGCTTTATTTTACAGAGAACGTTTTAAGTTTGCAGACAACGCTTTTTATGCTGGAGAGAACGCTTTTATTTTGCGGAGAACGTTTTACGTTGCAGAGAACGTCATTGTTTTGCAGAGAACGCGTTTAGTTTACTGAGAATATTTTTTTAATGTTGCGGAGAACTTTTTCGTTCTGCAAAGAACATTTTATTTTATAGCGAACGTTTTTATTTTGCAGAAATGTTAATTTCATCTGAACCAGAGAAGAGATGCTTCCATCGCAGTTTATATCCTTCAGAATAATCCAAGTTCTCTCATCATTCTAATCGTAAACTCTTTGGCGATAATCTCCTCTCCTCTAACATCTGTGCGTCTACTGTATGCTTTGCGCTAAATAATAAAGAAATCACTTTGCTGGGAGTGTCGATCATTCTTAAGTAAAATGCACTAAGAACAATCATTGTACCAAGCTCAAACATGGTCGTGATGAAGACACTAGTTTGCAGAATTGCGCCTTCCATACGACCTTTGTTTTTTTTAAGATTTATTGATAATGAATATTTTCATTTTGATATCAGCCTGCAATATAAACTATTTGTTTATATTTCTGCAGCACTATTATTAATTGGCTGGACGTCTCTGTGCTACCTATATATATTTTCTACAAGAAGATGAGCCACAAGAAAAACTGCTAAATCCTTTATCGTGCTGTTATTGATTATCTTATCGACGCGCATGTGGCGACACTGAACCATAAAAGAATTTATGAAGACACGCATTGTATTAGGAGGGTCGGCAAGAGCTGTGTTCTTCTTGAACCGTTTCACAGCTTGAATAAATTTCCCTCTACAATGCTGCTCTGTCTTGCGATACGTAACAGTAAAGGTATTACTGTATTTAAAGGATGGCAAAAGAACGTCAGGCAGTAAGTGATCTAAAATTTGATTCTAATTAACAACTCCTGCAACAGCGCCACTCGTAGCAAAATTAGCCCTTATGTGATTAATTAAAGTAAACCTGGTGATGCTGGTGAGCCTCATTATAAGTGGGTAAAAGTTTAGACCGGCCAACATGTGGATAAAATTATCGATACTACGTAAATGAAACGGATTGAAAAAAAATACAACCGTTATTATTATTACTGTTATCATTACTACTATTATGGTTGTTAGAATTGTTATTATCGTTATTGTTATATTGATTATTGTTACTTTTATTATTATTATTTTTACTACTATTATCATTCATATAATTCTTATTACCGTGATTTTTAGTCCCTCTAATGTTCGGCATAATCAATGAGGGTCGCTGACAGCTTATACTTTTGCAAATACAACAGAGATTCAATGGGATTCGAACCCAGGTACTCAGCACAACAACGCGCAGCCGCTAGACCGACGCTAAGGAGAGCATATTATCAGGCAGGCCTGTAGTCACCTATGTACTGCGCAGCGCTGCAGGTAGTGGAACGAGGCAGTGCTTTGCAGTACACTGGTGACTGCAGTCATATCTTTGATACTCTGTTGGCGCAGGCCTAGCGAGTGCGTGTTGTTGAGCTGAGGCTCTAGGTTCGAATCCCGTCGAGCTTTTGAAGGAGTTTTATTGTTACCATTAGATGAGACTAGCGGGACCCGTGGAAATTCCACAGTTGAATAATGTCTATGCCTGCCAAAACGAATGAGACCACGCCACGCGCACGTTACACTATTGTAATTTACCCGAGTTTAACCTAATGAAGCTCTTCTAACGTGACAGCCCATCTAAGTTAACGCCCGTCACTTAACACTGATGAACTCATTCCATCTCCATAATGTCTGTCTACCCTTACATAATAATTATATAGTCTGCGCTAACGTAACCCGCGAGAATTCAACGATTAGTTAACGTTCTCACTTTGTAAAATGTAGCAATCCTAAGCTACGCTTTTATAACTCATTTTAACTTAACCTCGTGCAGCTCTTCTAACCTAACCTATCCCGTAAATAACTCAAGTCAGAGGGCCCCGCCGTCAGAAATGACGGCAGTAATTTTGTGATAACGCATTTTATTGTTCCGGTTCTCGGTATAGGTTTTGCTCTAAGAAAGTTGCATCTCTTCCGGAGTGATCTGCCATCAATGAAACGCAAGTTGCACAGCCATGAGTTTTCCGAAAGCAAAATATCCCCCTGCAAGATATGACGCTAATATTAGCTTGGAATTGGGCAAACGTTGAGCAGCACTAAGAAAATAAAAGTTCGGTCAAAATTATCCACCGGAAATGCTCTACGTTTTTCCGTATACCGGATACCATTCTATAATTGAACTTCAAGCATCGAAATTCGGCTGCAAGGTAACTTCATTATAAAAAAGTGTCAACTCGGCGTAAGTTCCAACTGCTTCTAAAAGATTCAGAAAAGAATAAAAACTTCAACCAAGACTGAGTCGAACTGCTAAGAAGAAATCTATCTAACAAATATACGACATAGCTTATGCCTGACAGGATCAAAAACTCTATTAGGATATTGCCTTCGACATCCCGTCTTACGAAACATGGGAACGTTTCTCCGTATCCATCCGATGACGCTGCTATGGATGCAGCTGAAAGCTGTTCAAATTCCACAGAACAGCTCCTATGTTCTTCAGTGATATCTCAGACCCGTATTATCCTAATTACCCCTATCTAATAAAGAAGGAACCTGTACAATTTCAACAGAAAAGAAGACTCTTCAAATATGATGCTTTCGGAACCGTATCATTCATAGAAAGGTTGAAAATGTCCCAAGTCAGGCAGTGAAGCTTCTACCTAAGACCTGCCTCGAATTGGCAGCTAAAATTTGAACTTGACTCCTTCTCCTATTCTCCTGCATGTAGCGTAACCTTTCTACATATCTGGCTGGTCAAGCTGGCTGGCCTTATTAAAAACGTCGAGCGTCTCAAGCAAAGTCAATGTAGTATATTGTGAAAGAAATGAAAAGCGGTAGATGAGATACGACTGAAAAGGTCTTCATGCTTTTACTTTGCAAGTGACTGAAATTTTTTCAAGAAGCGCTAAAGCAGACAGCTATGGTTGAACTTCGTTCCATCCAAAATCAGAGCTTCTTACAAATTGAATTGCCCCCTACTTTATACTGAGAAGCGTAACGTGCAGACACACGTATGGACGTACGGACGTACGGATGCAACCTCAAGCAGAATTATAATATATGTAGATTGGCGGCAATACATGGACCAACAGGCCCATTCCCAGCGAGATACCGGGACTTACGCCACAGCCCTCTATGAGCTATTGCCATTATGTTAGCAGGATATAAATAACTGAGGGAAAAGGAAGAAAAAAAAACGGAAGATCTCAGCCAATAGTCAATCATGCACGCACGCAAATGCAATATATAGCCGCTGCTCTGCGAAACTTATGAGTTTGTGACTCCTGGAGGACGTGTTCTTAGCTGTGGAGGATGTCTTATTATTATTGCCATCTCCTAAGTGGTTATGTTTTTCTTGAGTTTGTCTGTCTCTCTGTCTGTCTGCCTCTTTGTCTGTCACCAGGATAACTCAAAAAGTTATAGATGGATTTTAAGCAAAATTAACGGGGATTGATATGTATGTTAGGAGAAACAGATGATTATCTTTTGGTGAAAATCCGTTTATCGGCTGATTTGTTTTTTTAATACAATAACTCAAAAAGTTATGGACGAATATTTATAAAATTTACATGAGTTGTTAGGTATATTACGAAGAGAGTGAATGACCAAACTTTTGTGATGACCTGTTTCTTTCTTCGTTTGTTTGTGACAGTGTTTAATTTTATACTTGTTAGCACAATAACTCAAAAAGTTATGTACGAATCTTGATGAAATTTACAAGAGTGTTTCATAATGTTAAAAGACAAAAATAATTTAATTTTGGTGGTAATGATCGATTTGTCTGTTTGACTTATGTTTGTCATAATGATTGTTAGCATCATGACTCAAAAGCTTATGAACGGATCTTCAAAAAAATTGTTGGAATTGTTAATACTGTGAAAAAGCACCAATGATTAGATTTTGGCTTTGATATAAAAAATCATGTTTCCGGAATCAATTTTAATTTTTCGTTATTGTGCCTTGCTTGGCAGAAGCATGCGCTCTCAGAGTGCTCTAGTTATAATTATTATTGACATTAGAGCTATTATTATAAAAAACAAATAAAAAGATGAGAAAAATTATGAATAGATAGACACTAAACTACCTTTTTTTATAGAGAATGTAGAGAATTTGACTTTCATCTTAGTATCCAATGAACTTGAAGCATCCAGTCCCAGTTTTCAGGTAGATTTTTATATTCTGCCACCAATTCTTGCCTTCATCAATAACTAAGGACTTTCTGCTCGTATTTACGAAGGGCCCACGCAATTTAATCATCGTATGATCAACTTACTTGTGGACATTATCTGGCGCATCGTTCAACCTTAGTACTTTCCAAAGGAATCTTGGACCCTGACTGCACGTGTGCAGTCAATGTAACATCCTGTCCTAAGTTGAGCTTCTGATCACAGATGAAGGAAAACGCAAAAAGATGTACTTCTACGCCCATCCGAACCTCTTCCTAGAGACCACGTGACGTCACCAGTGACGTCACCAGTGTGTCTAGTCTCACTGAGCCAGCAATGTTATGGCTAGGGGCAACAGCACTAGTCTCAACCATTTTAAGTTTCAACCAAATTTAACTTAACCGTAAGTATCTACACAACACTGCTATCATGACTACAATCATATGATGTAAACAAGCAAGCAAGGAACCGGCTGTGACGTCATCATTGTCCCAAATTTTCTCGCAAAGCGAGTGCAGAAATGCTTGTTTGTGTTCACTTGTTTGCACGTGCGATTCTATAATGTGTTCCCGGTAAGGGTAATGGTCAGTTCGACGACCTGGGAGTTCCCTTGTGCGCATCACGATAATTACATTAGGAGAGCTCGCAGAAAATATCTTATCTGATGGCGAGATGCTGATAGCAGTTGTGACGTGGACGATAATAAAAGATAGCATACACTTAAAATTATTGTGGTCTCATAATCAAAGAGACATCAGCACGAAATTGCTATTATTTTGTGGGTGATACGAGAAATAACGCAAGACTGAAATTATTACTACTATGAGAGTACATACCGCCGCCAAACAAGGCAAAGTTAACGGAAAAATTCAAATCATTTCTGTAACTTTTATTTCCTTTCGATTAGCACCTATAAATCTTTCCGTTTGTGCCTTCTGACAGTAATAACAATTTCTGTAACTTTCACAGAAATTCACTCATAACTTCTCGAGTTATGTTGTTGCTATGTTGTTGACAAACATTCCAACTAAATTTAGTCAAACACACAATCAGACCAACCAATCATCACCAAAGTTTGATCATTCAAGCCTTTTACCATTTCTAACAATCCTGTAAATTCTATAAAAATCCACTGATAACGTTTTTTAGTTATTTTGCGAACATAAAATCAAACACATAGACAAACTAACAAATGAACAACTCATCATCATAAAATTTAGTCATTTTCTTTTCGTAATATACCTAACAACTCGATCATTTGAATTTAATAAAAATCCGTTTATAGCTTTTTGAGTTAAGATACCAGGAAAAAAGAGGCAGACAAACAAACAATTGAACTGATATTCACCAAAGTCAATCATCTGCTACTTTTAACATACCTATAACAATCCCTGTGAATTTCTGTAAAGATCCACTCATACCATTTTAGTTATCTTGATAACACACAAAATGCAAACAGGTGGACACAGAGACAGACAAATTTGACAAAAACATAACCTACCTGGCGGAGGTTATTAAATTTGATTATATAGGCGGCAGTAGACGAACCAAAAGGCCCATTCCCACAAAGACACCGGGACTTACACCCCGGCCCTCTATGAGCTATTGCCAATATGTTAGTAGGATGTAGATGACAGAGTAAAGAAGAAGAAAAAGGAAGATCTCAGCCATGAGTTGATCATAAATGCATCTAAGTACAATTCATATCCGCTGATCTGCGGAGCTCAAGAATTTGTTACTCCTGATGGAGGACTTATTCTTAGCTGTGGAGGATGTCGCTCCCAATGTACGTCGAGACGATTTTTAAACGCGTTGACTGACTCCGTATCAACAACATTTGAAGGGAGTCTATTCCAAATGCTGACTATGAAATACGGAAAGAACTGCTGACTTAAGATTGTTCTTCGAGCTATAAGGTTGAGTTTTTGACTGTTGTTTCGCAAGCGATGTCACGGCATGGGTCGCTATTAGAAAGATGGAGTGTAGAAGAAAACGCTCCGCAGCTTTCTTACTTGCATCTCCTCTTATTGCGGGTTTATCTTCTGGCACAAATAGCTGTAAAGAAATACAATGGCAATTCAATAATAATAATACAATAAATACACCTGAAGTTGGTTTCTACAATGTCGTAAAATGCAGAACGATTGTCGAGTTTCTCTGTTCCCACGTCGCTAGTCTGGTGTGATTTCATAATAATAATAAAGAAGTGCATCCACATGAAGAGAAAAGGATCCAATTTTCACCATCTTCTGCAAGCTGATCATCGATCTCTACGAAAACGTAACTGAAACACAAAATCTGCAATCTGGAGTATTTTTCGCCTATTTCCTTCATTGCGGACACGAAATAAATAAATAAATAAAATCACCAAGCGTTTTATTATATTAGGATTATTAATACTAGCGGGACCCGTGGAAGTTCCACGGCTCTCTATTGTATTTGTGCAGCGAACAAATTCATCGCTATAACAGTATACACTACCTTAATTTCAACCTATAACGCACCTTGTTTGATCTACGACGCTTGAAAAGCCTCATCTACATCGAAGTCAGGTGGTCAATTACAACTTTTGTCTGTGTTGTCAGCATAGAGCTAACTCGATTACTTCAGTTGTCATGCCGCAGCCATGGCTTCATCTTCCACACTAATAAGCTGCCCCGAAACACCGTCGTAGTTTCAAACTGTTAAAATTTTTACACTGTAGTAACTGCCAGTGGTAAACTTTCGATTCTCTTGCTAAGTTCTGAGTGAGTTCCAATTTCAAAAAGATTTTATACATCAGTTTTCTTGCGGTTAAGTGAAATATGTCAAACCATACAGCTCATGTAGTCTGGATAAGTGTAGTCAATGATCAAACTATCGTCACAGTCACGGCAACACAATCGAATGTAGCAGATAACGTCGAGGAAAGTCGCACGTGAGCATCCCACTTGATGCATCTCCTACTGCACTGTGTCGGCTGCAACACATCTTGTCTACGCTGACACACTTTGCCTATCCAAACACACATTGCTTACCAAAACGCACGTACCTCCACTATGATACACATGGGTCGCTAGCCAAGGGAAACTAATTCATTACCTTAGAACAGAACATAGACGTAATTAAGCCCTCTGAATGTCTTCCCCTTAGTCCCGTTTTACTTCATTACACTTTCATACCTACGTTTAATTATGGAGATTCATTCTATTTTTATGTGGAATTTTTTATCCTCTGTGGGAACACACTTCTTCGCAGGCTCCGCATACCTATAGAAATACCATACGCCCCTTGCTCTCATTCAGGCATATCGTCATTCTTGAGGAAATTGAGTCTCCAACTATTCAGTGCAGGAGTCTTTTATTTTGATTTCTGATAACTAAAGTTCAGTATCCCTGAACTTTCTTCTTACTAATTCTCATCACGCCATTGTACTTTGTCTGTCTGTCTCAGCAACTCAACTCGCAACCTTATCGAAGGATTTCCATTAAATATCAAGGAACCGTGTCATATGTCCTTAGAAATATGATTAACTTCTGGTGGTCTTCCGTCAGCCCATTTACTTGCTGTCCGCTTGTCTGCTTGTCTTTTCACTACATCACTCAAATGTTTTGGGCGACTCTTCATCAAATTAACAGCAACTGTTAGGAATGCGGAGAAGAACAGTTGCTGAACAGTTGGCGATGGCCCGTTTGTTTCTTACTATTTTGTCGGTCAATCTTCCATTCTGTGAAGAGTGCGTTGCTTAGTGGGAGTTTGTTGCTCTGTGAATGCAACTCGGGTTAAACAGTACTCATTGTAGAACATAGCTCCAGCCGACTGGAACTACAGTAATTCCGTGCAATGACTGGGAAGCTGGAAAAGAAACGTAGAAGTAGCAGGAACCAGTCCAAATACCAGGGAGTAAAAGCATTGGTTTCCAATGCAATCTCAGATCCGCATCATAAATACAAAGAGACGCACACGTTTCAACATTTAAAAAAAATTGGATTTCAATACCAAGTAAATTTCTTTTGAATTGACATTTTTTTATATAAATAAGACGCTAGTCCAAAGTTTCCTATTAGCCAGAGTTTCTGTACCTTGCTCTTTAAAATTTGAAATGTGTATCTGGTAAACTGATCGCAGAGTGATAGTTCCTCAGCATTCGAAGAGTTTCGTCCTGAAGAAGACCCTAATTTCAATAGCGCTGAAAGCTTGACCTAAGAAAAAGAAGCCTGGAGACGTTTACTAATGCTGGGGACACACTAGTCATTTACACAGACAACTTGATGCAAGGATGCGAGACTCGGACGTCATTTATACCACGGTATCTATGCTACCAATTTTAAATATATAGTTAAACGGCCCTCGAGCTGCTCATCCTAGGAATAAGTTGGGCGTAGAAATGCATATGTGGCTGCGGCATAAGATGTTTCAAAATTATGAAATTCGTAGACTGAATGAAGAAATCTAAGCTGCAGCCCTGCAAAACTTGATGATCTTGTTCAATAACTGAAAAGCTGGATTGAAGATAGTTCCACGGACTTACGAAAACAGAGACGGACAGTTTCTAAGTCCAGTTCAGGCTGCTGCTCAGCTCTACCTCGAGCTTCCTAGCTGTGACGTCATCATTTAGCCATCAGAGTTGTGCCATGAACAATTCTATTTAAGGAGAATATATTTGAACTGAGTAAAGCGAGAAAATAATAACTAGCAAGCTGTAAGCTTAATCAATAAAATTTATTGCATATACTTAGGTCTTAGAAAGTAAAACGCCTCCTAAGACGAGTTAATTTAAAAAGCCGTCTGGGATCAGAATTTCTTAGTCAAGAAACATCGACGGAATTTCGGGCGCCTGGAACTATGTAGATTAAACTCGTATCCTGTATACCAACTTTATGCAACATACAATGAAAACCATAAAATGAAGAATGTGGCGTCATAATTAAGCCAACATTTTCTTGGCTGATATCACTATAGAAACTGTTGTCTTGCCCCCTGAAAAAAAAAATTGGCAAACGATACAGTTATTTTTATACCCCTCGTGATTACGCTCTATCAATAGGAGCACATGTGTAGAGAGATATGCACACTCGGGGCACCTGCTTATCTCATTAAGGAAAGATGTCGAAGGTCGATTTTGAACACGTGTGGGATTTTGCACACGTGTTTTCAGCAGCCGCTTGGTACCGATCCGTTTTAGGATTCTCAACAACTGTGAGAAGGTCATCTCGTAAATTTAACATTTCGACCTGGCATTGCTGTCTGTAAGCAAATTTACCTTTACAAATACGTTATCCAATTATTTCATTTAGGATTCTTTATACCACATTCTTCCTGAACGCTCATGTGCCAAATTTCAACATCAGATGAAACGAATTGTTGAGCTGCATTTGGCTGGGCGCAACGTTGCAAATTTCACAACTCCTCCCAGCATGCTCACTGGCCCTCGTGTGCGATGTACGATTGGTTGAACCTATGTAGAAAATTTCAGTCTGAGCACAACTAATTTATACACGAGAAGTCTATGCTTGCAAAACGGCAATCAACTCCTAAAAATATGAAGAAAAACTCATCCCATAACGTAATTTTTCATAATTATATTCAAAATCAGTTGCCCAACAGGCTTCACTTGTCTGGAACTTGTATAGCTGTTCTAGCTTTGATTAATTTAATTGAGTTTTAGGTTATTTCCTCTGCATAGGTTGCCCCCGAGAACATTGAAAACTCAACCTTGTTCCGTAAAATAGAGGTCGCATTCGTAATGAACTTAATATCATTGTATCAAATAACTGCAACACGATTCAAAGTGACGAAGACAACGCTTCTGTCTGAAATTCCAGGCAAGTGAAATCTTGAGGGTCGAGCATAAATCGACTCAGTCAAGCCACTTAATGACACCTTTAGTTAATGCTTCAACATTTGCAGCCGAGCTTTTGGAACATAAGATTCTAGAAACGAGAAAACCTGTTGTGCTTGGGTAACTTAATTTTGGAGTATTACTTTTAATGTGTTCTAGAGCCGCATCCACAATGTTATAAAACTATACAAAATCCACAACACCAAGAAATTCACAATATTCACAAAATACGCAGTCTACAAATTCAACGGAGTACAAATCCTCAAAGCCTACAAGTCACGATTACTCCATGGCGGAGTTCGGTTTCAGTGATACACGTTTTCCCACTCTATAGTCTGACCATTTTATGAAGGCAGTTTAGTCGTGATCAAATTCCTCTACAGCGGGCCAATCCTATTAATATTTCTAAGATATGGGCCGAACAAAATCTCAGATATACTCATTGAATTGGCAACGCTAGAGATGAATTTGACCATGACCAAACCGCCTTCATAAAATGGTCAGACTATAATGCTAAAACTGTGACGACCCTACGAGTGTAGAAGCAAGACTACCAATAAGCAACTAAATATAAAAACACACTAAGCATATAGATCAGAGCTTAGTACTATATGGATGATATATATTTCGAATATAAAATCAATTTCAAATGACCAACATTGTGCCCGCCCAACCAACAGATAAATGTTTTCCTTGTGAAATCCTATTTTAGCCTCTTATTTTGAAGGTATAGTCCTAATTTACCACATTTGCTATGTTTTTCTTCCATTATTTTAACCTACTCGTTTGTAATGTTTCAGTAGAATTCTTAGCTTTACTATGTTTGGTTCTGTGTCTTTCGTTTATGTTGTATCAATTTGTAAATCACCAAAAGACGTAATTTATTTCTGTAGCTTTCATTGTAGTGTGCTTGTTTTGAACATTAGTTTTTCTTTTCTTGCGCGCTTCTTAATCAAGTTTGGGCTCTCTTCTTTCATTACCCATTCCACCAATTGTTTCCTTGGGTGAATTTTTTAGTACTAGATGAAACTTTCGGCTGAGCAGAAGTGGTAAATTTGTAATTCTTCGTTGCACCAAGGTCTTCGATCTTGACGCAGCCACTGCCTTCATGCAAGATAAGCCGCTGAGTGCTTCAAAGAAAATGAATAGGTCAATCTCCCTTTACATACTCCTGCTTGACCGAGAAGCAGATTTGCACATATGGCAAGTGTGCTAACAAAAATGAAAATCTTCTGTTCCTGTATTTCTATTGGCATCAGTTATAAATTTAAATAAATAGTTAAGATCCAGTCAAAAATAAGATATATGATGCATCTTTTGCTGCATACTTCATCAGCAAGAATAGTACTTGTACAGGTAGTGATGAAATTATTCGTAAGCCCTCTACTTTTCGATATTTTCTTGAATAACTCAAAACTATTGTTTCTACAGACCTAAGTTTTTCACAGGGTAAAAAGCCGGTAATAGTAATTATCAGAACAAAAAAGATTGTTTTGAAGAGTCTTTACAAATGAAACTCGCAGAAGATGTTCAAACAATTATCTGTACTCTTGAAATATTGTAACATAATTAAAAATCAATTATTATTATTATTAAATCACACCAGACTGGCGACGCAGGAACGGAGAAACTCCATGAGGTTAACAAACCCCCACGCAACCAGCCCAGCGGGTGGAAAAAACAAAAGAATAGAAAAAANAGATCCGAAATCACAGAATAGCTCTGTGTACTGATCGTTTAAAGCCGCCAATACCAGCACCAGCAAAGACAGAGCCATCAAGACCATTCCAAACATCCACACACGATGGAAAAAACGAAGCATGACAATTCATCTTGATATCGTTCAGCAGCCTTTCCCTATAGTTTTTGACGTAGACAGCCTTTTTCTATAGTTTTGGACGTCGTTCTAGGTGGGATATTGCTCCTTTCTTCAATGCCAACCCGTTTCAATTCCTGGAGGTTCATTGGAGCTCAATTTTTAACTTTTACTTTCAATTCTCGCCATTGATTTTCGATGGGGTTCATGTCAGGACTTAACAACGGCCGTGGTAGCAGTGTTACCTTATATTTCTGAAGCCAGGTGTATGGTGGGAGATTTGGACTGTGCTTCGAGTCATTGTCGTGTTGAAAGACTCACCGTCTACCAAGCCCCTAATTCTGAGCCGATCTATTGAGGATTTCCTCCCAAACTGTTAAACTGTTGGTACAGTGTTCTTCGCCTTTCCTACGCCAAAATATTGTTAAGGTTGTGTCCAAAATAGCTCAATTTTTGTTTTGTTACTCCACAATACTCGGTTCAAAAGCCTTTCTCTTTATTCAAGTGGGCTTTGGCGAAATTTAAGCGAGCAGCAACTTGGTATGGTTTGTGAAGCGGAGCTAGTCGAGGTCGGTAACTGTGCAAGTCATCCTTGTTCATCACTACTGCGATGGATTGTGCTGTTCCTCACGCTAGTTCCCTCTGTGTCCAATCTCTCTGCAGTGTTACTTAACACCACTTGTGGAATAACATTGACCTCACGGCACAATTTTCGCTCAGCTCATCCCAATAGTTTTGTTTGTGGCCACTGCCAGGCAATGTTCCTGCAGTGCCAAGTTCAGCAAACGTTTTACAACAGATTCTACTGCAGATCTTGGGGTATCCAGGCGTTTAGAGATGTCGCCATTACAATTCCCTGCCTTGTGGAATTCAATTATCTTTTGCCTCAAGGCGCTAGCGTGTGAATGACTAACCATGAATCTTCTTGCACCACGTTTGCCATAGTAGAAGTTCCTGGAATGATTTTGCCTCTGAAATATTCTACAACGTTTTATCCACTCAAAACATTAAATAAAACAAGTATTACGGTCCATTCCCCTTCATTTAATGCAATTTTCCCATGTGTATGAATAATTCCCAGTACCTCAATTCCTAAGAACTTGCATGTTAAAGTATTATGACATGCTTAACAGCTCTGAAAGTTGCTTATGATATTCACTGATGCATAGTTTTTACTTTTTAAAACACTGAGGCCCGTATAAATAATAGTACAGTATTCAAGTTATTGAAGATTATATTCAAAAGAACAAGGTGTACGAATAATTTTGTAGCCAACTGTCCATACCTGTGATACCTCTATAGTGTTTAGACGAGGTAAAGGGGGCAATGGTTACATTTCAGTTCTGCATTCGTCTTCATTTTTGAAACGATGGTACATTATACTTACGTATGACCTCAGAGTTTGTAGGGCAGTCACCATCATGACTAAAAAAATTACAAAAAGATCTTCGTAAAATTTTCAGAGGTTGTTAGGTTTGTTAGAAGAACCGTTGATTTAGTTTTGGTAAAGATCCATTAAACCGTTTGTTTGTTTATTAGTTTGTCTGTCTACCTATTTTTCCTCGGCAACATAACTTAAAAATTTATGAATGAATCGTCATTAAATTTCCAGGAATGTTAAGAAAGTTACGAGAAGCTCTTGATCAAATTTTTGTGATGGTCAAGAAGAAATCCAGAATGTAGGACCATTTTTAATTTTTTCTTTAATATTGCGTTGCGTGCCGCAGGTATGCGCTCTCTTTTTTGTTTATTTATTTATCGGTCATGTGCTTTGAGCAAATGCTCAGAGTAGCGATTATCAGAGCATTTGTAAGTATAAAAGAAAATTTAATAGATTGAAAGTTTCCCGCATTGTGATAGTACTAACCACAATGTAGAGTCATGTTGTTTTATATTCATCTTTTGAGATCGAAGAGAAATGTCCTACCAGCTTATTTATTTCATGGGTAGGTACTGCCTAACCCAAAACGAACGTGTCTGATACACATAATTACATATACATATATACATGTGTGTGGGTGAGTACCCGAATATGTATATATATAAGCTAGAGAAGTGTTTATCAGTCTGCCAGAACATGTGTGTGTGTGTGTGCGTATGTGTGTGTGCATGGGACAAGTAGCAGCTATCAACGAAAACCTATAATATTGCCATCACCGTACTGATTGTTGCCAGTCTGTGTCAAGAAGAGGGTCAGACAACTTGTTCGGTTGTCAAGAGCAACTAGTGAATCGTTTATTTAGTTCCTTTTTATGAGTGTTAAAAATAGCTACAGCTAGTATATACATATTTTACGAGGCAGACATAAGGTGTATCGCAGTTGCCCCTCAGAACTTAATCTCTACTCAATGTAACCTCAAGTGCTTTGGATTTACTAAATCATGAGGGGTTTGGGCTGCTAGATCACAATCACTAATAAATTATGGAAATTTCAAATTTACTTGGATATCAATTTACTCTCGGCAGTCTTTTTAGAAAGCATCTAAAACTGTCAAATAGTTCTCTCAGCTAAAATTCAGTTTTATATGGCATTATAAGAGCCTAACGGTATCCGGAAAAAAGCCCCGGAAGGAAAAGAGCAACGGTCTAGAAGTTGTATATAAGAGTACTACTTAATTATTGTAGAGTACAAATATTATACAGGGTTTTTTTTGTGCGAACAAAGTTCAACCATAGGTAGAAAAACTCAAAATAAATCGATTTTCATGAATGATAAAATGCCCAAAACTCCTTAGTTTTCGAGTTATAATAACTTACAGAAATATGAAGCTTTAAGTAGGATACTAAGTACGCGCCAATGTTAGCGCTAAGTTTGATCGTTCAGCACGTTTTCCGACCACATTCCTGCCCACGCGTTTACACTGTATCGATGTTGATGATTATTTGTTCGAATGACATGAGGATTATTAGGCTTGAGCTCAATGATGATTATTGTCAATGCTAAAAACGCCATCGCGAGTACAATACGCTTCATCTGTGAAAAGAATCAGCTTGGAGAAGTTGGGATCCCTTGTTCTCTGTTGCATGAGCCGCTCTGAAAATTGTACACAAGGTCCAAAATCTGGTGGCAGCAACCCTTGCATTTTTTTTTAATGACACGGATGTAAACTCTGACGACGTAGTGTCCGCCCTACAGTAGTGTGATTACGTTAAATGCTAAGTTGAAACTGCAGATATTTTTTAATAACCATGAAATATTTCAGTTTTTTATCGTAAAAATAGTGTAAACTGCATTTGTGGGGTCAGAAACGTGCTGAACTATCAAAATTAGTGCTAACATTGGCGTGCACGTAGTAAAATACTTAAAGCTTAAAATTTCTCTAAGTCATTATAACTCGAAAACTAAGGAGTTTTGGGCACTTTATCATTCAAGAAAATAGATTTATTTTGGGTTTTTCTACCAATGGTTGACATTCGTCTGCCTAAAAGAAACAGCCTCTATATATATTAGTATATTATATTGTCTTACGCAAAATTTACCTAATATATTTGTATACGTAAATGTGGGCTGCCAGATCCATATAGCAGATTGGGTTAGGTTAGGTTAGATTAGAACAATTTAAGTTAGAGTAAATTATGTAAGGTTTTCGTGAGAAGAAGTTGGGATTGGTTAAGAGTAGTTAGGTTAGGTTGGGTTCTGTTAGAAGCTAGACAAGTTAGGCTAGGTTTGGTTTTGGGTAGGTAAGGTTCCGTTAGCTTTGGCTACGCTAAATTTGCCAAGCATTTGTATGTGCGAATGTAGGCTGCAAGTGCCCCTAAAGTAGGTTCGGTTAGGCGAGGTTAGGTTAGATTATATTAGGTAAGGTTAAGTTAGGTTAGAATAAATTACGTTAGAGTTCGTTAGTTGGGATTAGATAAGAATAGGTTGGGCTTGGTTAGGTTTATTTAGGCTAGGTTATAAATAAGTTCACTTAGAAGCAAAACTACATAAGCTAGGCTAGGTTTGGTTTGGTTAGTTTCTGAATGGGAAGCTTAGTAAAAATTAATTTATTGCATTTAACACAATTTACTTCTAAATAGCTAAGTAGAGAAAATAAATATACATCAGGTTACAGGCGAGCGCTTTTTTCCTACTGGACTTTTTTTCTACTGGACTTTTTTCCTCCGGGGCTTTTTTTCCTATACCCATCTTAACACCGGCGAAGCCATAGACCTTTTTGGGGAATAATCTTAATGGTGCTTACGATTCAAAACATAACATCGAAGTTACTGTTCACTGTAAAACAGGTTTGAACTTGTTTATAAGTGCATCCGTTTTGCCTTTAGTTTTCTATCTGTTTTTTCTTAACCCCATTTTTTTGTCAATTGGGTAGCAGTTGAATGAAGTAACCTTAAGCCGGGTTCACGCTATATTTATACAGTCTTCTGTTCAAATTGCACAGTGCAAGGCAAACATTTAGAGACTTCATTGTAAACAAAAGAATATTGCAAATTTTAGCCAGTATTAATTCACTCTAATTTTGAAAAGATGTCCGAAGCTTTGGAGGTGACGCTTACAGCACCATCCGATTTGACAGCAAACATTTCAGTTAATAGAATCGTAGACACACAGTAGTATTTTCAACGACCAGCAACGTGCTTGAACATTTTGTACTGTGGACGGAGACCAAAAGACTCTGTCATGTGAACCAAGCTTATTGGGTTAAAAGCTGAGCAATTTTTTTATCACCCGCGAACGAAGTGAGAGAGGTGATAATGTTTTCGTTGAAGGTTTAAGTATATATAATTGTATATATATTTGTAAATATATATGTCTGTCCGTCCACCCAATAAGTACTAAAAAAAATCACTAATTGCGCAGAACTCTAACCTTCGACTCTGATCAAGTGACTCTAACTAAAATAAAAGCAGAAGACAGTTCATTCGAGCTACAACAGTCCGAGAAATATATTTCTCAGCATCTTAAACGGTAAGGCCGGGCCCGACCGATACAACAAGCGATGCAAAGCGATTTATGCACGAGACACAACGCCTGTTACTGAAAGTGCATCGCGCGATCTGGGTTGCGTCGGTAGGGACAGCACATTGCTGCTGAGAAGCAGCAAATTTGTTGCATGAAAAAACATTAACATCAGGTAATGCAATCTATTGTCCCTAACGACGCAACCCAGATCACGCGACACACTATATCGCTCACATGCGCCATGTCTCGGCCAACCAGCATCGCTGGTTGTGTCAGTGAGGCCTCGGCCTAATTTCATATCTGGTACAATAACATGCGTCAGTAACATGCCTGGGCTCAAAGCTTCTTTGTAGCTTCGTCGAAACCGGCTTGTGTTGACTGTTGAGCATTTGTATGCTCACCTTCCTGCAAATGCGCGCAATCTTCAACTTTAATTATCGCTATTTCTACGCTGTAAATTTTTAATTTAAATTGCTTTGTAGAGAAGTCTGTTTTCTATTCATTCCCGTATATTTTAGTCTCCAAGAATATCGAGAAACTGTGAGACAACCCTTTAATTTAAAATTTTAATGTTTAAAACCCAGTTTGAAATGTTACATCAAATCTACGTCGAAAACACTCTCGAATAATGACAATCAAATATAAGATTCAGAGTGAAAACTAAAGACATGGCATTATTTAGTGCTTTGTAAAGGCGGGTTCACACGACGGTGAAGTGAATGAGTTCCCTCAGTTAAGCATCCTAATACTTAGCTCCGTCTGTTGATTCCAACAGCAGAAATAGGCACAGCATTCTGGGCCACGTCCTTTTCGCCTTAATATTTAATAAGTTTCGTGCAAATCATTGCCAGCAACATTTGCTCAGCAAACTGTCGGCTAACATTGCAGTAACTTGCGGTAGACTTAAAGAAAGGGGGTTTTAGAATCACCAATACGTACAAAGTCTAAAGATTAACTGTGAGAACGCGTTTATTGACCACCGCAGGGGCATAGGATAGGCCATAGGGTTAGGTTAGTTTAAGTTCGTCCATCCTATGCTATGGGGCCCGGCAACCCCAGGGGGCCCGTATAGGTTACCTCAGCCCACTTTGCTTCTTCCCGATTTCATACTCCTTCTTGCTCATGCTTTATTCTATGCTTCCGCTTCTTTCTCGACTTGCTGTTCCCATGCGCGTTGATTCTGTGTGGGAACACCTTCGTGCATGGGTTCTCCGTTTCTATCGGCATACTATATGTCCCTTGCTCTTTCACGTGTGATATCGTTGTGTTCGGAAACGGAGGCTCAAACATTCTCACTATAATTAACCAACAAACTAACACCTTAATTCGATGGTGTATCTAAACTCTGCCTAATATGCAGCATTGGCTACTCCCTGGTACACTTGGATAGTTAATATCCAATAGTAACACCCAGTACTATATTTAAAATGGGACTGTAGTTCTCGTAATAACCCTTTCATTATAAACTTGATGAGTTAAGATGGAAATGCGTGACACTTTCTGATAAACATAAATATACATGTTCTAGTTACTGAATAGATTATATAGTGTATTGTAATTGCAGTGCAAATCTTTCTGTACTAATTCATAAAAATATACCGAATTGATTTCTTCTTAAAATCTTTTTAACTATACAAGTACATACAAAATGCTATAGACTGATTTTTACTTAAGGCCTTTCTATCACTGACTTCCTTGCATCTGAGAACTTAGGGGGTAGGTTAAAAAGGATTTAAATCTAAATCTACAACATTAGATGCATATTTTTTAAAACGTTTTTGATTGATCATCCGATATCAGTTACATAAAAATGTTCTAGATTTATTCATTATCATTCTCCAATAGCACATACTTAATGTTGAGAACCGAGTTAAGTGCGCAATAACTCCTAATTAAATGTGTTACAATGGGTAGAATAAAAGTTGTATTATCAACTAAATAGATTCCAAGTGTCTAAGCCGAGTAAGATGTTTGTATGCTCTTGTATCGTATGTATCTTTGCATTTGTTACAGATTATTTATAACCTGACAAAATAAAAAACATGCATCTAATGTTGTAGATTAAAATTTAAATCCTTTTAACCTACCCCCTAAGTTTTCAGATGCGAGGAAGTCAGTGCTGTATAAATTGCATTCGTGTAATTTTCTCTTTTTTTTCAAAATTTCTAGACATTTCTTATAGAACAGTACTTTCAACTGATTAAAGAGAAAAATTTAATGTGTGATTAGATGACTCAGATCTACAAATCAATATCAACTATTTGACTAAGCAATTATGGCAACGGGCAATACAAACTTGGGCTATTCTTCAGATTCTGAAACTAGTAAAAACAAAGATTATCTGATTTCTGTTGACGAGGATAATGAAATTATAGGAAAACTGAGAGATTCTTCAGAATCTATTCATGCCGTAAAGGAAGCTGAAGTTTGCGTTGCTGAAGACAAGATGGACAAAGAATCTTTACATAAAATTAACGACCAAATCCAGGGCCAAATGTCAAACAATGAAAGTGGCTCAAATTACCCTGAAGCTCAAAACAACAACACTGCAGGTGATGTACCTATGAATTATGTTGAAAGAAACAGTGCATTAACCAGTGAGAACGCGACAGGCGAACTCAATGCAGACCAGCTTGAAAATAGGGGCCAAAACCCACTCATTACAAATCACGTCGGATTTGAAAATCCAAACTCGACGATTCTGAACGACATAGAAGACATTCCCATGAGGGAAAGCCAAACAAATGGAACGCAAAATTCCAGCAAACGATACCTTGACCCAAAGACGACGAAGAAACGCAGGGGATCAGAAAGTTCTTCCGAGGATCTCCAAAAGAGCAAATCTTCCCATGTCTGCTTCATCGTCATGATCGTCATGGCCAGGTTAAGCGTGATAGTTGGCCTAGTCATGTTAGCTGGAGGGTATGACGCTCTCTTCAACGCTATACTGAAATCGGTAAGAATTGATTTTTTTTAATAATTTCGCTGAAGACAGTAGCATAAGACATGGTTATCAACGAACTCTTTCAGTATCACCAGTGTAGTATCTCACGATAGTGTCACCATCGATTGACCATTCCGTTATCTTAACATAATCTATGTCATTTAAGTACGGTTTTTCCCGCCTTGTCTCCAAATATTCATCAGTACTATATAATAATTCACGTCGTGTTTTTATTTATTTATATATTTATATCTTTACTGTCACGCTCTATGGGAATAAGATAGGAGAAAATTCAGATTTCAAAATGTAAAAAAAAAAGTGGGGTACCTTGCAATCTTTTTCTTCGGCGAAAAAAAAATTGGGTCCCTTGCAATCTTTTTCTTCAGTATTAGATAGGGGAAAAATAGAACTAATAAGATAGGAGACAATTCAAATTTCAAAAGGCGAAAAAAAGTTGGGTACCTTGAAATCTTTCGCTTCAGTATTAGATAGGGGAAAATGAGGAAGCCCAAAAGACGGCGGGGGTTTTGGTGAAGTGTTAATTTTTTAACGTCATTTATAATGACGGCACGGGACACTAGCATCATGATAAGTAACGTCGCATGAGAACAGTACGATCGGATGTAGCGACTCTTGTACCTGTATCCTTGATACGGTGACACTGACCAATTATGAGATGAGACAAAAATTAATTTGACTTCTCTTTTTCTATCAGAAATAAATAAAAATTTTCCCTTATGGGTAAATAAATTTATATTTGACTTATCACTCATTCTCTAGCTTCAGTGCCAAGACGACAGTTGGTTAGTTGCTTACTTACTTACTTGCTTGCATGGTCTCTGAAGGATAAGATAGGAGAAAATTAACCTACGGACGGCCAAGGGGAAGAGACAAATGAAAACTGTAGTCCCAAATTAACAGCATATAAGTTCCCTTGCATATGCTCCAAAGACTGCTATGTACTTTTTTCTCACCTCTCTCTTATTTAAGCTTTGGAGATGATAAGCTTTTCCTTAGTAAATCTTTTGCAGCTTCTGATGCTTCACATGTAGTATATTAGTAAATATTTTTTCGTAGTGCCAGATGCGTCACTTTGCTATATTTTTTATTCATTCTCCTTAGTATTTTTTGCTGAAATTGATATGCTTTCACAACAGTTGCCTTACCTATTAGCTATACATTCGGGACGTCTGTGTTTTTGTGTCCGCTTTGCTTTCTTCCAGTTTCATACTCCTATTTACTGATCTTACTTTCATCCTGTCTTCCTCTTCTTTCCCGACTTATTGTTCCCATGCGTGTCGATTCTGTCTGGGAACACCTTCGTGCATGAATTCCACTTTTCTAATGACAAGCTACATGCAATATATGTAATATGACCCTTCCTGCTTCTTCTGTTACATCGCTTTAGTTTCGGAAACGGAGGCTTAAAATGTTCAAAGATGATAATAATATGTACCCTTGTTGATTCCACCGTCCGGTTTCAAATAGTGTTATACCAATGCAAGTTGATGCGAATGCCTTGGTCGTATATGCAACCATTGAGCACAATAGAGTAAACACAGCAAAACTCTACTGCTTTTTTGGTGCAAATGGCGTTACGGCAACAACAAATCTGCTTGTTTTGTCCAGCAAATAGTGGTAGAGCCTGGGTCCACATCCTACAACATCTGGAAGGATACACCTGTGCCCCTCACCATCAGCTTCTACCTTTACAACCTCACAAACCCTGATGAGTTCGCTCAAGGAGCCAAGCCCAACATATCTGAAGTTGGTCCGTACACTTACAAGTAAGTGCTCAACTGTCGATGTTGACTACGGTATCAATGAATACATATATCGGTGAATAAGCGAACGGTGCAGTGAACAAGTAAGTTTGCTAATAAACAAGTAGTTGTATTTACAACTGAAGAAGTAAGAGTATAATGGAGCACGGAAGACTATAAGTAAGCTAGTATTCGCAGGTTTACAGTTAAACAAGTACTCATATGTTTACAGTTAAATGACTGCTCGTAAGTGTACGTGGAAATAAGTATTTAAAAAATAGAAAATTAAAAAAGTAAGTATGCAAAAAGGGACAAACAAGTCCTACCCACCTTCAGCACATTAATTTTACTAGACGTATATCATAATAAGACATGTTTCTCGAGAAGCTCTATTGCACGTTAAATTCAAGTTTTTACAGCTGTGTACATATATGTGGCGTCATCATTTCGACCAACTGACACAGTAACTCAAGACTGGTTTTCATTTAAGGGTCCAGTTATTCTTTTTTTCTCCATATTTCAGCACTTTTTAAACGAAAATAGTTTTCGTTTCGTGTGGCGAAATTATAACCTGCTCGGAGAGTAAATTAATTTCGATAATCTCGATTAAAATTGAGCGCTGTTGCGAACTGTGAATAAAAAAAAAGTTATTGCTGTGAAGTGTTTATTCGTGTGTATTTAGTGGTAATTACGAAGAAGCGTTCTAACTAAACGACTTCTGCAGCGCAGGGGCAAAGTCCACAAGTATCTCTGTGAGCACTTTCCATGTGATTCTTGGTAGAAATACTTGACTTGCTGACGCAACTTAAATTACTCGACAACATTTTATTCTTTGTTCTACTTTGTGGGTTAACAAGGGCGATAAACATCGATGTGAGTCTTACTGTAGCATCTCGATACATATTGTACGTCAGGAATGTTTACAAGGAAACGGTCACGTGATCGAGTCAAGCAAAACTATTTTAGTTTGGTCAATGCCCAAACTGCACAAATTCTAAACTGAAACTGGTTTCCGATTATCTTTTTGGTGGGCAAACACAATGACACGCTCACTAATATTGTTTACAAAATTCTGCAGTGAATACCACAAGAAGCAAAACTTGACCTGGCACGACAACTACACGGTGTCGTTCTTCCAGCAGCGATGGTGGACGTGGAACCAAGAGGCATCGGGAGATAACAGAGAAGATGATATCATTTGTATCCTGAACACTGTACCTATCGTAAGTAATGCCGTCTGTATCCTGAACACTGTACCAGTCGTAAGTCCTGCCGTCTGTATCCTGAACACTGTACCTATCGTAAGTCCTGCCGTCTGTATCCTGAACACTGTACCTGTCGTAAGTCCTGCCGTCTGTATCCTGAACACTGTACCTATCGTAAGTCCTGCCGTCTGTATCCTGAACACTGTACCTGTCGTAAGTCCTGCTGTCTGTATCCTGAACACTGTACCTGTCGTAAGTCCTGCTGTCTGTATCCTGAACACTGTACCTGTCGTAAGTCCTGCTGTCTGTATCCTGAACACTGTACCTGTCGTAAGTCTTGCTGTCTGTATCCTGAACACTGTACCTGTCGTAAGTCCTGCTGTCTGTATCCTGAACACTGTACCTGTCGTAAGTCCTGCCGTCTGTATCCTGAACACTGTACCTGTCGTAAGTCTTGCTGTCTGTATCCTGAACACTGTGCAGCACATATAATAATTTTACGTTCAACGAACGATTGTAAAGATCTAGCTAATTTCCTGTACGGGTGAAGTATTAATCTCTAAGGAATTACACTAGGACCGCATTAATCTCAAATCTACGGAAATAACTGCTTAGGAATTCTTTTTCTCGATTTTTCATCAATATTTCTCATACGAGAACAACACTCGTCTTTGTGTAAAACTGTTGTAGGAACTGGAAGTGAGGCAGTGAACAGCTCCAATATGAGCATTTGCTTTGATAAAGTTTATTTTTAATTAAATAAAGGGAAGGAAACGTTAGTAGTAGTAGTAGCTGCTTGTGCGTGAGTACGTGAGTGAGTGTAACAGCCTCAAGTAGCGTATAACCTTAATGAGTATTTTGTCACTATCTCACTAGTTACGGAGTTGAGCTCGATAGCTTCGTGAAGTTCACTTATTTCTGCAATGGTTAATACTTTCTCTGCTTTAATACTAGATTATTTAACCTTTCTGTTATGGGCTTGAATTTTAGAACCACTGTCTTCAGAATTCTATGTTTATTAACCTTACACTTAAAGCCCTGACTTCTAACATTACTCCTAAAGCCTTTATTTTTTTAAATCTTACTCTTTAGGTGTTGATATTTTAGCTTCTTCCCTAGGCGTTGATTTTTAAACCTTATTCTTAATTAAAGCCTTGATTTTTTTTTCAGTCAGCCGCATATACGGTGCGGCACAGCCCTGTTCTGCTGTCCGGTCTGAACGCCTTCCTGAACAATTACGAAGAGCCGCTAACCCTCTTCGTCACGGCTCGAGAGACGCTCTTCGACGGATATTACGTCAGTAGTTCCACTATCACTATAAGATTATAACCCTTAGGCTGGTCCCCTACATATTGCCTTGCTGGAGATGTAGATAAAATGGATTTCCAATTCGCCAGCTCTTGCAAAGGTGTATAATTTTTGTATACATACCTCGAATTTATACTTTCTTGCTGTCGATTCTTAAATGTTTGCAAATAGCTTTGTGGCATTGGCCCTGTTTGTATTTCCTGTCTGTAGACCTAAGTAAACCAAGTCCAACTTCGATCGACTTTTTGACGAGGAACTAATTGAACAAGCCCTAAATATCGCAAACAAAGGTAGTTGGTATATGTATTATAACGAAGACCGCGCGTTAAAATCGGCTGTCATTTTGACTTAACCCCGGCTCACACGATGGTCAAGTGAAAGAGTTTCCACAACTACGCGGCCTATAATGTTTGGATGAGCCCTGCTAAAGAAAGCTGCTTGTTTACTAAACAATTAACTACTGAAAAACTAACAGTTAAGTCAGTTGGCTCATCAAATATCACTAGTAAAGTTTTGGATGGCCTTTCAAGGCTACAAGAAATTATTATACACTTTTGTGCCATTAAAATGGACACAGCAACACTTTCGGGCGTGAAGCAGAGAAAACTCGCTCATTTGACTTGCGTGTGAACCCGCCTTTACTACTTGCAATGTGCTGCAATATAGAGTAAAATACTGGAAAATTTTCATCACAGGATCCAGTTCTGTCCGTGGTCCACAACATGACGGAAACGCATCCAATTATAATCGACCATCTACTGAATGGATCAGGGCTGCTCGGCTACGATAGAATGGGCTGGTTCTACAAGGTTAGTACAAACACGTTACATACAAGTTATTAACTGCAGGCTTAATGTGACATGTAGGAGAATTCCTTACCATAAATTAAGGATACCATGACTGTAATAGAAGCCTCACTTAATTGTGCAATTATTTTTTAGTAACTAAGCTAGTTAGCGTCTCGATTGGGTATGTACTGTATGTTTATATATTTTTATTTTCGGTTATAATGAATATCTGATATGGTAGATATGGTAACACTGTACGTACAAAGGAAAGTTTCCTTCTCTTTTATTTTGCTCATTGCTTATATATATGCTTATGTCAGTACTTTTGCATATTGACAACTTTATGAAACCCCATAACACATATAGGTGCATGTGCATTTAGCTTGCTACGTATCTATTAGTTTATTACTTCCACTAAGGAAGGAGATTAGGTTTTCGTCCAGTTTGTATGTCTGTCTGTGAGTTTCTCTGTCTGTCACCAAAAAACCTCAAAAAGTTATGAACAGATCATGACGAAATTTACAGGGATTGTTAGGTTTGTTAAAAGAAGCAGATGATTACCTTTTGATGGAGAACCGTTTATTTGTTTGTTTGTGTTTGTTTGTTTGTCTGCCTCTTTTCTCGTAATGACGTAACTGAAAAAACCTTCGACAGATTTTTGTGAAATTTGCAAAAGTTGTATATCACGGTATATCACGAAGAGTAAATGACCAAATTTTTGTAATGAACTGTTTGTTCCTTTGTATGTTTGTCTCGGCGTTTGATCTTATACTTTTCAGTAAAATAACTCAAAAATTATGAACGGATCTTCATGAAATTTGCAGGAATTTTTAGTAATATTGAAAGATAAACATGATCAAATTCAGGTGATGATCGGTAGGTCTGTTTGTGTATTTGACTAATGTTTAACAGAATGTTTGTTATAGCAGCATAACTCAAAACGTTCTGAATGGATCGTCAAGAAAATTGCAGAAGCTGTTATTTCAGTTAAATGCTACAAATTATAGTTTTAGAACCAATTTGAAAGTTTCTCTACCATTGCCTTGCTTGACGAAGGTATGCGCTCTCAGATCGGTCTACTTTTTTCCTTTTTTTTTTAATCTTGAAGCGTTGGCTAGACCTTGATATTTATTGATAATATTGATATTTATTGATGTAGAACTCTCTTGTAACACGAGACAAAACATGACGTAATGCCTACACCCTTTTTCGATATGTTATTGCTTAGATCAAGAACTCAGGAGCAGTGCATTCTTGTCAGCAGCATTTCCTGTGCGTGACTACGTGCATCAACCATGAATACAAATTAGGTCAAATTATTTAATTGCAAACTGTTCTGACGACGCCATAAGAACACTAATCGTTCTTCCATTTCCTTTTTCACTCGTTCACTCTCTTGATGATAAAAATAATGCCCATTACCTCATGAGAGCCATAGAAGATTATTGTCGGCAACAATTTTTTTCATTATTTATTTTTATTTTTTATTTGCTCTAAAGTACTGGGATTAGGTTCATAGTAAATATAAATAACAAGTGTCTTAAAATGTTTTAAGAATTCTCATAGCATTCCATTATAAATTTGTGTTCCATTTTCAAATTAACTTATACTCGTACGTATTTTCTCAGAGAAACATGAGTCTCAGCTACGACGGCTGGTACAACATGTTTACTGGCGAGGATACGCTTGACCATGTGGGTAAGCTCCTGCTTTTTCCTGTTCATTAATAGCAGCAGTTCGGCGGCCAATTCAATTTCAGAAATATATATTTAGCTGGATATTCTATAGGTGATGATGCTGCTACCAACTCTAGCTCCACCAGTTTATGCAGACACAATAGACTGTTGGTACCAAGATCTTGACAAATTTAGCTGGTGATGACACTATAATAATAATATTTTTATATACAGTACAAGTACAATGTAGGTCATATACTATGAACTAGAAGCAAACGAAAGTAATATAATTCGCTAACTAATTTAATATTCAGGCAATAAAGGTAGGTGGGATAAAAATGTCGACATTTTTAGCTGATGGCAACGCGTTAACATATACGTAACTAGAGTTACTTATCCTTCCGTTACTTAGTTAGCTAGTTAGTTAGAGCGTAACACACGAACGAAGGAAAAACGCTATTAATATTATAGATAAGAAAAATAAATTCATTAAGTGACTTAATTACATCTGCATGCAGGCAATATCGACTGGTGGAACCAAACCCGCGATACAAACTACTACGAGCCCTACTGCAACCACGTGTTTGGGTCTGCAGGGGAGATTTGGCCCCCTAACCAAGAAGCGACTTCAATTTCTTTCTACTCGTCTGACATGTGCATGTAATACATCATCCTTTTACTCAAAATTATAATCGTGCAACTATTATTTACTATTAGTTGCACTGTGTACAAATATGTCACAGAAGTAATTTAAAGATTGTTAAACTAGCAATTTCACAAAACCCCTGAATGATAGGAAATTCGTGCTGAAATGGTTTAGCTAATTTAGCGCTTGAAGGAGCTAAGTACATAATAAATGATGTTTAGAACCATGTTGTTCTTACGAAGAACCAATGTTTTGTTTAGTCTTTATAAGTCTAAACGATCAATTCCTCTTAAAAGTAATTTGCATAAGCCTAACTTAGACACCTCATCTAAGTGAAACATTAATTTTACGAAATCCCTTCAATCTTTAGTCTGAGATCAGAGGTTTCGCACGCTTACTGAATATAGATACTTTCGTGTCACGTTCTCTGTCATTTACTGAAGGAAGAAAACAGGCAAAAGCTATATGTGCTTCAATCATGCTGGATCCTGGTGCAATATTTCATCCTTAAATATGACTTGGTGCAACGAAATATCTTTTCCGTGGGAAGATAAGATGCAGTGACGTGACCCGTTTCTTTTACACTGAATCTAGATCGAGATGAAGAACTTATAGACGATAATATTGATAACGTGTATTGGTTTACTGAGATGAAATACAAATAATTCCTGTTATAAAATTTACATCATTCATAATGTCACACGTGACATTCATTAAGCTCACCGCTGCCAGAATGCTTGAAGCTCCTGAGATATTTCTTCTTTCATGTAATATCTATGTACTTTCATTTTATAGCTAAGGACTACTCTAACAGATTTCTTAGCCGCCCCAGAAGATATTTTAGACCTTTAGCTTTTTGGCCAGCCAAGAATACTGCTAATTTAATTACAGCTTGGCGGCAACAACAGTAGAACAACATTCCGATATTTTTACAGTATTATCTTCAAAAGTAGTTATATATTGTAATTCTGGCGAGGTGATGTTCTTATTGAGTTCGTGTTGAGTTCGTCACTGTACTTGGTTGTGAGAGTGAACTTCAAGGCCGAGTATAGTTATCAGGCTACAGTACTGGATGGTGAAGGAATGCCGTCAAGATCTTCTTGCTTATTTACATCTTATTATACAAGACTTAGAAGATATGATCCAAAAATAAGTAGCAACATGCTACTTGATAGATGCAGACTACAGAATACAAGGTCTACATCTAAACAGTGGTACAAGCAGAATGTCGTAGGCAATGTTGGTACTGCAATGTCAAGTACCGAATTAAGCTGACGCTTGATCGTGCAAGCGCTTTAAATACGTATGAATCCCGGCTTCATTAGAACACCGGTTGCTTCCGCCGGATTCGAGTCGGAAATCCGTGGGTAAATTACTTTATCTTTACAAGCATAACAAATATCTGCGAGACTCTGGCTTTGACAGCAGCTTTTACCGATGCAGGTTCCGGCCGGAAGATCATAGAGAAATATGCATGTCACTCAGAGGCCGTGCTGGTACACCAGCACACTTTTACATGGTCATAAACGACCTTTTACGTTTTTTATCTTAGAAGCTCTGACCTGAAAGAAGCCGGCGGTGGCTTCATACGCCATACATGAACTTGTGATACAAAGAATGCATCTTATGCATTTGAATGTTAAGGCTAACACATTGGAATGTTATATGTGCGAAACGCGTATATAACACAGTGTTTCAAGTATGACTAGAGACTCCACAGTACACGCCAAGGCTGAAAATGAATTAGGAACGGACATAACAAGCGAAGTCGACTTCTTCATACTTCAGAGAAAAATGAAAGAGGAAATATCATACAATGTATTGCCTAATCTACCTTCCGGTCCTTTCGTTTAACGAATAATTTAAAAGCCAAAAGATAATCAATAAAATTGTATCTTATAGGAAGCTATTTCAAAGACCATCGCTCTCATCAATTCAGTAATATGTATTACATCAGTTATTATTTCATCACTTCAGTTATAATTGAAAACATTGGTGTTTATTTAATCAATTCAGTAATTCACTTTAAGCACTTTTTCCACCTTCCTGAAGGTTAAAAGACATCAACTTGTCAGTGTATTTAAAACTATACGGGAATAAAATTTGACTATGCAATAAATCACTGTATTAAAATTCGATACAACGTTTCGGCCTATAATTTCTCCCATTCAGTAATATTACTGAGCTAATGGTGGAGCACACTCCAATGGGTTATCACTGAGATATGATCGCATTGATGGTTTTTCGTTGCTGTGAAATTCGTAATCATCTTGTGACTAACATATATCAAACTTTATTGTTTTATTCTTCCAGGACAATGACTATGCCGTACAAGGAAGATATCACCGATAGTTTTGGCATTAAAGGCTACCGATACTGGGGAGACAACAGGACTTTTGATGCTAAATGCTACTGCATCAACGGTTACTGCCCACCTTCAGGTAAGTTGATGCTTCCATCAACGGCCACTGCCCACATTGTGTTAGTGACAGTACATCAGCAAAGTACGTCAAGTGTGACTGCATGTATACATACCTATATATTTTTTGAGGAAACTTAACAACAGGACTATAGTAAACTTCAACATATCTTAGTAGCCTACTAGTGATTTCATGTCAGCATTTACATGAATACATTGTTTTCCTATATTCCATTATGCTTCCAGGTACGTTAGATGCAGAGACCTGTCGCATGGGCGCCCCTGCAGTCATCAGTTACCCTCACTTCCTACATGCCGACCCTTCTGTCTTCGATGATATTAATGGACTCGAGAAACCCAACGAAGAACTGCACCAGATGTACATCGATATGATCCCTGTACGTTTATTACCTCTGCACTGTCCTCGATATACATATATTTTCATAGAAATAGCATTATTACCTGCGCCAAGGAGGTTCTGTTTTTATTGATTTTTCTCTTGCTATTATTTATTACTTTGTCACCTAGATAACTCCAAAAGTTATGGTCAGATCTTTACAGGAAATATTAGGTATGGCAGGAGGAACTGATTACAAACTTTTGGTGAGGATCCGTCTATCCATTTTTTTTCCTTTTGTGATTGGAAACATAACTCAAGAAGTTTATTATGGACAGATCTTCATGAAATTGGCAGAAAATATTGGAAATGTAACGAAGAGCAAAAGACTACATTTTTGTGATTATTTTTCGGTCCGTCTTTCTGTTTATCTCTGTGTTTTTTATGTTTGTCAGAACATAGCTCACAAGATTTTGGACGGATCTTCAAGAACAATTACAGGAACTGTTTTTAGTGTCAACAAGCAAAAATGACCAAGTTATGGTGATAATAAAAAATCCTTCAAGATTAATATGACCTTTTCGTTAACACTGCCATGCTTGGTGGAAGTATGCGCCCTCAGAACGTTCTGTTTTTTGTGGGACCCTTTCAAGGGACAGTATTGCTAGATATTTCTACATCACTGAATGCCAGGCGAAGATGTACGGTGCCCATTCCTAACTATTGGCCGTTATTTATTAGAGTAATTATAGACCTGGATGTTTTCTGGAAAGCCATAAAATTAAGTTTGACATTCGAAGAAAACACAAACTTGCGAATTTTATAACGTTATCCAGTGTCTTTCTCTGCGTTAGGGTAATCAGAATATCAAAGTGGAAAAACACCAATTTTCCACGTACTAGAAACTCCATCTCTCACTTAGGCAGCGCTTCTAATTATCTGCAACATTTATTCCACCTCTGGTTATTGTACTCGATAAAATATCATTGAGCAATTAGAAGAAAACTGATACTAAAAGTTTCACTATTATAAATTATCTAGCATCCTTAGCAGGTGACGTCTTCAACAGTAATACTTCTACTCGAAACTATAGTGTTATTTGGCAGTAATAGGATTCACTCGCACTAATTAAGTGCACCTATAAACTCTAAACACTGAACTCATGAATCTATTGGCTAAATTTAAATATGGCTCCGAATGTCCGTAGATTTTATAAATGCATTACCTATTGTTGCCTAAATAGCACTGAGAAGTCGACTAATGCATGAACTGCTATTTTGTGTCCTGAGACGAACTGGAATATACCTACATAGAAATCAGTACTTTGCCAAGTCCAAAGAGAAACAAATTTTCGAAACTTTTTTTCTTTCCGTTTCTGCCAAGTTGCAGCACGCTTGCTGAGCATATGCAAACCGGTTTAGCGCACTGCTGGACCGACGTACAGTATACGGTTATCCCCTAGAACAAAATGGTTTTTACTACTTTTATTCTACAGCAACTCTAAAGTTAGTTTTATTGTTTTACTTCCTCGGAGCAAATAATACTGTTTAGCCAAATACTTTTTTATACAATTCAATGAACTAAAATGGAAGCTGATAAGTTTCGTTACCAGACCTAGCAGTAGGAATATCTTGTGGAAAACCGAAAAATTATGGAAGTGGACTGCAGATTTTCTGTAGTATTACATTAAATGCTTAATGCACAAAATTAAACTTGATAAATTCGGCCACCAACAGGAGCTGGGTGTTCCACTGGAAGTGAGGGCTCGCATGCAAATCAACATGAGGGTACAACCTTACCCTGGCAAGGGCGGGATTTTCTTCCATCTCGGCAAAATTGAGTAAGTGCAACAGATGGCCTAATATCATAGCAATCCGTATTTCATTTTAAGGGTACAGCCTTATCCTGGGGAAGATGAGACTCTCTTCTACCTTAGTAGAGTTGAGTGAATGATGAAACAACTTCAGTTTGCCAACAAATAAATCTTGCTGTTTTTTACCTATTACTTTTCAAAGGAGCGTGCCACGAGCTTCTAGCAACGGGGCAACGGGGCAACGGGGTTGCTGCCTGCTGGTCAGTTTGCGTACAGAACTGGCTTGGGTTGTTGTGACGCTCTGTTGTCGGTGTCACACCATTTACAGTCTGCGCTGGACTGTAG
>LQNS02007217.1:9827047-9848420 GCA_001587735.2 Parhyale hawaiensis | reverse complement strand
TCTTTCACTTTGGAGGCTGTCAGATGTCGAACTAATCAGTTCTGTCGGTGCTTCGTGCCCTGGTCGGCTAAAGTTTGGAATTTGTTGCCTGCATCGGCTTTTGTTCGTGTTGGCCTGCAGGCTTTTAAGTTTGCTGTTAATGGTTTTTTGCTGGATTTCCTTTAGCATCGTTTTGGGCTTCCCGGTGTTGCAAATGCTTCATGTGGGTTGTGTTACCTGTCCGTGGGAGCCCAAGCGTGAAGTTTTAATAATAATAATAATAATAATAATAATCACTTCGAACCAGCAGTGGCAGCAGCTGGCGCATGCAATAGGCAAAGCTGCAGAATCCGGGAATAGCTAATCGCAATAGCATACTGCCCATCTTCAAAACAGCGCCAGCCTCGCGCGGGGTGGTCAGCCAGCGTTCTAACGCCAAACCTGGAAATTACTCATCAACCTTAATCTCCACACCTTGCACCAAGAGATAATCATCTCTTATATTACCACGTGAAAAACAGTAACACATCAAGCAGCACACCAGAAGCAGGCAGCAGGCGCTGCAGTTATTTGCTCCTCATCCCCTCTCCCCCTACCCATAAATCACTGCAATGCTGTCTAGGAAAGAGAAAACACTTTGCGTTCCAAGCTAGATAATTTATCAAACTATGCAATTGCAGACATACTGTCCGAAACAAAAGGCTAACACCAAGCAAAATCATCACCAATAGCATGTTTGATTTACCAGTTTAATCAAATTGATTTAATACATCTACAGTACCATTTTAATTTCTCTCTAACGCCAGCCCCAACTTCGGATCCAGTTGAATTAATTTTCTAATCGACTGTACTTGAGAAAATTGCTGTTCTAAACAGCCGCGCCTAATTCCCGTCAGCAGCTGATATCCTGTGTAAGCATAGTAGCCGTGCTCGGGGAGCACGCCAAGCAAGGCACTTCTCATCGGTACCCGGGAAGACGTGCTAGTACGGTTTTGGAAAAACCCTTTAGTCGTCATATTTGCTCTGTAACTGTAGAGTTTTACACACACATCGTCTCTCAAAACCACGGGACAAAGGCCATCCAGTGGACCAACCGACCTGTTGATGACGTCACCTTTGGTCACTCGTTCTTCAGCGGCTCCAGCCATTGGCGGACGTTGCTAGAAGTTACAAAAGGTGACGTCATCAAACAGAAGAGTGAGTCACTATGGGTGCGTTAGAGTGGGCAGCGAAATTGAGGGTTAGTTCGATTGGGTTGTTAATGTCAATCTATGCCGAGCCCACTCGACTTGTTCGGAACTGCTGACAGGAACTTTAGCTTCGTCATTTTGAATGGTGCTGCAGGTGCTAGCAGCAGCCCGATTCTCTTGAACCGACTGAAATCTTTATTTTCTAAAAGTGAATTTAAGTTTTTAAAAAGCTCGTAGTAAGTTGTTTAAGGATTATTGCATGAAGTTTGAATCAACGGGTCGAAGCCAGGTCACCTGTCTGAAGCTTAAAACAAATTAAGCTTCGAACGCTTAATTTTGCTGCCTAGTCAAACGCCTCTAAGCCTTTAAGGCCTGACTTGTACGAATCTTCAGGCAGGTGCGCCGACTTAGACTTGTTTATTAAAGTTCCAGTCTTTGACCTTTAATCAGCTGTCTGTGAGACTGCCATCAACTTAGTCTTACTCCGTAACATTGAGCTTTCGGCCGGTTCAACATAATCGGACTGCTTATAACACACAGCGACATTCAACGTTACGGAGCCAAAATTTCAGTTTGTTGTTTACGGCAAAGCAAGTCGAGTGGGCTCGGCTTGCATCGACTTTGACTTACCAGTCGAACATACCGTGTAGATTCGCTCCATTCGATGGTGAAAGTCGATCTAGGCCAAGCCCACCTTAATTGGACAGGCACGTAGGTTCCGACACAATAAATCGAATTTGGACATTATCTTCAAATCAGCAGCCCATGAGACGCCTACAAGCTCGATTAGGTATAGTCCGCAAATGGAGTTTGCAGCAGTCTCATGAGTACTTGGTCTGCTTTTAATGCCTGCAAGACGACCCAACTTGCGAAACCAATGCTGTTGTTTGTGATTTCGAACTTGAGCGATCGGGTCAAATCAACGTTGACAAGGCAATCCAACAAGCTCTTTTTTATATATATTCTGCATCCTAAGTAATGCGGAACCTCCATTGCAGTCTCCTGGCCGATGTCCCAGAAGTTCTGCTCCCCATTATTTGGTTCGAGGTGTCGGCGGCCCTGACGAAGGACCTCGCCGCGCAGCTCAAACCGGTGGTGTTCATCATGCGGACCCCCATCATCACCATAATTTGGATACTGTTGATTGTGGGAGGCGTCTTCAGTATTGATGCCGTTCTCATGTGGAAACGAAGACAAAGGAGACGACAGTTAGCAGCCATTTCGAGAGATTAGAAGACAAGTCGTATGATAGTGACGAAGGTAAAATAAGCGGCCGGTCTCAGACTTACGTGTAATAGTATGCCTATCAGTTACGTAAGACGCCTGTTCGAAATAATCCAACCCGGTTTCATATTGTTACCCTATTTTGTTTGTTAATATGCTTTCAGTTATGCCACATACTGCAGAACCGATAGTATCCTCGGCAAATTTTGTGTCGTTCTTTCATACAGTAGTAGCTTGGTTCGTAATTGATATGAGATATCAAAATTCTCATTCGTGGTAAACGAAACTTGACCTTCAGAATCTATAGATGTGCTATAGACAGACAACTGCATGGGCATCGCATACGAATAGTACCAATGATTATTAATTATTGTTTATTTGGATGATCGCCTTCTATAAGGATACCACCTTACTGTAAGTAACAGACGACCACTATTCACTATAGAGTTCATTAGCAAAGTGGCAAACTGCAAATACATAAATATCTTCGGCGAGTTATTTGCATAGTTTTCATGACGACCAGATACTACTGTGCCTACGCCTTCGCATATTGCCTAGTCGTTTATAATAATTTCTTGAAGTTTTAGCCATCATCGTTGGTGATAGTCTAACAAAAGTGAAGTTGTAGGGTATAATTATGACGATAGATATGCACTTTTTGCAATTAACAGATAGAGCAGTTCTGCCCAATTTGAGACGATTTCTGATACAGTTGACAGTAGCTGAGAGTTACTACATACAGCTATTAGCATTAGAGCAAATTGTGTTTACAATGCTAAATATAAAATTTAAGTTACTAAGGTTGAATAGTAGTTAATTTATTACATGATGCAAACAGCAAAAGAAACAAATTTTGAGATACAAACAAAAACAGCAATTGTGGTTACATGTAACTTCCACTTGCCACTGAATGTTCGTTTGAACATACATTTATCATGTATATTAAAATATATTGATTCAAATATAAATTAGAGAGGGAGTGAAGAAAGAAGAGGGATCAACATTATGCACACTTCAATTTTGATTTGAGTCATCACGCGATACCAAGAAGCCGCAATATAACACAACCTTACGCCACACGCGTATGACGGATATTGAATGAAAGACCCACTTCTAGAGTTTAGGCTCGACCTTTGCTGGTCTTCGAACAGACACTGAGCAGACACACCGTCTTGCTGCGTAGCTACCAGGGATTAAAAATAACTCCCTGGTAAATACCATCACCTCCGCCCCACCACTGGGACCTGCAAATGTATTTTAGTTTCCCTTTTATTATGTTCTTTATAAATAAGTTCGATTAGTTATAGAAAACGAAAAAAATTTATAGTGGTGCTTGGACTGTGCTATTTTTATTCATAAATATCTTCAGGGAATAGCAAGATTTGTTGGCTACTAGAAAAAATTGTAACATATATATATATATATTACAAATTTGTCTAAAGTATAATGACTGTTACTGATCTTTCTTTGATGTGTAACCAAGTAAAGTGTAAAATGCAATAATTTCGATTTCTTCTTATCCCTACAGAATAACCGCTGAGGTCAGTCGACACTCAAATAACTGAAAGTGGCACGGACATAAACCTTTCTCGTTGATTAATACAATATTAGATACCAGCTTCCGTTGAACTGTTGTCAAAGCAATTTCTATAGGGTAACATGTCTTGTACCACTGTACCCGTCCACCGTGCTAGTAGCCGTCCACTTGGCACTAAAACTTCCTGTGTGAAAACTAGCAGTGCTAGAAAGTCGTACATAGGCTTAAATTGTAGGTTACAATTAAGCCTACAGTTTAAGCTTATGTACAATTTTCTAACACTGCTCGGTTTTACACAGGAAATTTTAGTGTCAAGTGGACGGCTGCTAGCACGGTGGACGGGTACTAGACATGTTACCCTAGAGCCGTTATTTTTGACAGAACGGTGCGCTATTTTAATAGTCAGTAATGTGATGACTTCACACTGCAGCCTTTGTTACGCAGTGCACTGGGTACCAATATTTTGTAGCCTGCTACCAATTTCAGCTGTGTGTCGGTCAGAATATGTGTTGAAATATGACCCCTCAAACCTGTTAGCTTATGCCCTGGCGGTACCACACGCTGGCCAACAGAACAAATATGCAAAGTTTACCCTTAAAATCGACGTCGAAAAACCTGCAAACTCACGCTTTTGTGTGAAATTTCAGAATGGAGAATGCAGCATTTCTTGCGCTGGTCAATTGAGTAAAATTTTGTAAACAAGCCTCATTCGCCGCCATCTACTGGCATACAAACTGTTCTATTTACTTCCGTGGCAGGGCCAGCTGCACATTTAAGATAATTTATCACAAACTTCGAATTAATATTAATTGCGAAGGGAATGCATAGCGTCTTTAACATTAATCTGCGTGTTAAATTTATTTTGGTGACGCTGTTGAGCAAGTAGTTAAAACCCTGTCTTTTTTGGACGTAGCGGACTATTCTCACGTGTGGCAAGGGAGACGGGGTATCGTGCTACTTACTTCGCGCATTTGCGAGAGTTTCTTTAGTTTTCGGCTCGCGTGTAGCTGCGTTAACTGTTATCTTCTCATGCCAGACAGACACTTCCCCATAAAACTTCAGTCCAGTTTTTCATTTCAACTAACTGGATAATAAATTGGGAAGGAAATAATATGCTTAAAATGTTTGCTTCTATGTGCTTGGCATGGACACTGCACTACAGACAACGAATCTCCTTCAAAATTTGTTATTGATCATATGAAAATACGTTCAATTACCAACAAATAAGATATAAATTAAATGCCTTTTAGCAAAATTTATCCTCCAAACTGTATACGGCCGCTTTTAGCTCATGACACAACTTGGATAACATATATGTATACTGTATAGTTTGCCTGGCAACGTAGACACAACTGAACTAGAACACCTTGTGGCGTAAGACCATCACCCGTGGAGGGGGCAAATTCAACGAAGTCATGTTTGATGGCCAGCTAATCCTAGTTTCTCATATGGATGCTGTGTCCAACAAGGCTAGCGCCGCGCTGCCCGCCGTAATAACATAAGAAAAAATGAGAGGCCTCATGATCATGGCGTGAGACGATCTGCAGAGGCGGAGGAAAATTCAACGCCGTAATATTTTATGGTCAGCTAGGTCTAGTGTTTTGGCATGGGTCACATCTAGGTCAACCCACCAAACTCCCTACAAAAAATTATGAAGATTGCTCAACTCCTTCGACCATTTATTAGATGGACAGCCAAGTATATATACTTAAATCTTCAACGAAAACAGTATCACCTCTCTCACTTTGTTCGCGGATGATAATTAATTAAAAGGGCGAGCCATTCAGCAACGAATCTGACGATGACTGGCTCTTAAGGCTGGTACACACGCTTTCGTAAGCTGAGGAAACTCTTGCAAATGCGCGAAATATTGTGCGCAAAATTTCGCCTCCCAATACAAAGCTATTACCACGTAAGAATGATCCATTGATCATCAGACTTCGAGCTCCGTTGCTAGAGTTTCGAGCTGAGCAGCGTGGCACGAATAAATCCAACCAGCAGAACAGTGCTACAGATGCTTTCCATTGCCTTCACAATCAACACAACGACTCAGTTTATGATAAAGTATCAGCTGCCGCGACTACGCGACCCAACAAGGCGATATAGATGGCGCCGCGGGTGCTTTGTTTACAAAATTTTACGCATTTGACTAGCGAATCGAGCGCAAATTGACACTGCATGCTCCATCCTAAAATTTTACGCAAAAGGGGACTGCAGGTTTTTAGACGTCGAGTCGGTGGTCGAAACGCACAAACTCGTTCCGTTGGCTAGCCTTTGACGTACCGGCATTACGCTCATGTTTCATCTCTGCGAACAGAGTTTTTTTCATAAGCTGCCTGTACAGGTTTTTTCAAAAGTGAAGTCCGGTCAAGCTGATCAACCATCAGCTGAAGCTGGCCAACCTGAAAGAAGCTGGCCGCTGGCATACATGCAACAAACAGGTTCAGTGTACATTCTGCTGTGGTGAGGGTAGGTTAACGCTTCAGCAATTTCAATACTTAATACTTAACTCGTTACTTCACAGGGCGTATAAGTCACAGATGATGGCATGTTCTATGAAAATGCAGAGATTTAAATTATGTACAATGGATGCCAGTTCAGCTATAATTTTCCTGGTCTACAAAAGAAAAATTCGTACACCAGCAATAGCAAGAAACATTTTTACTTTGGCGTCACTATAGTCGTGTCGTAATGACACGGTAATGTAGTTTAGGTTATATTACCGCTTTGGAATTAAAGTTTATACAAACACCTGTAACTGTTCAGGTATAGGCGCTTGCTGCTCACTTACAAGCGCGAGAAACGACTGGAAACCGCAAAACTTCCGAGAATTTGTTTTTTACTCTAGTGACAATTTTTAATTTTTTTCCCCTTTTTTGCTCTTCACATCAATGGAAATTACGTTCACTGACATATGATCAATTGGAAAAGAAGCAGAAAATAGTGATAATATGCACGCTTTTATTATACCTACAATTTTCTCATTAAAAGTTAATCTGTAGGGCAATTCATACCTACATATATTTGCTATAACAACACCCCACTCTCGCCGTGAATAATATTGATACAAATATTGTGAGAAACGTAAGTTAGGGAATCATTTGAGAGAAAGACCAAGGCCAGCTGACCTAATACTGGACATAGCGCTACTGCTACCATGATTATTTTTTCGACTATATGTTAGTTAGAAACTTATCCGTTGATAGTCTGTTAATTTATTTAATACTCCTACTATTTTTCAACAACTGAAAAAGTGATGTGATTTTAGTTGTTCGTAAACAAAAACAGATGAACGAATGAAACAGATTGCAGTAGTGAAAATTTTTGCATAGAGTTTTCAGTGAAAATTATCAAATTGTGTTTTGAATTAGTATCACTATAGTATGGTCTACAGCCCCACTGCTCCCACTCGTAAGTACTGAATTATCCTAAATTATTCATATTACAGATTGATATAATTGTAGTTTACTTAATAAGGACTATGGAAACTAAATTCATTTTAAACGCCGCTTTAGATGCTTCGTCGAGTAGTACAGCTGAGGCGTTAGTAAACATACAAAAATAACATGAACTATGTATATGAACTCGGTTACTATAATAATTCACTTAGTTATGACTCCTTACTTAGCAATTTATTAATTTTTATCAAAGCACGATACCTACAAGTCGTTGTATTTTATTTTTAATTCATGTTCATATTCTCTGTGATTGTTGTTTCTGAAATTTACTGTTTTTCAATATCTTTTGTTAAACCAAGTACCATGAAATAAAAGTACTTACAGCTGTATTTCTATCGTTGTGTTGGAGGTTGTCCAGCATCATGCTGAATGGACGCTACTTTTTCAAATGATAAATTTTGTATTCTACCTGGCTTGTTCATTCATGTTCTTTGTCTTTACCGGTCCCGGGGATCACCAGATATTGTTTTCGCACGAAAATTTACGTTTAATTTCAACAGTTGAGGCATAATTGCACCATACCACTCACAACACTCTGTTGTTCGACGTTCAGTTAGTAAAATCTGGAACAGAACTTCTTTATTCTGTTCAGTAACTCGTTTTTTTTCTCTTGCGAATACATGCCCGAAGTCAAAATTGTAGCAGGTCAGCTGTACCACGCCGGCTTTTTCTCAGTGGTAACTCCAAGACCGCTGTAGTCCAACCGGTTGTTCCGTTACTGAGGTGGCTCATGTCCTCCTTCTATAGCTCTGAGTTGCCTATTTTTAAACGTTTCTCTGTATTTCTAGAAGACACAAACTACGAAACTGTAATCTCCTGATAGCTATGGATTTGTATTTTATTGTATTTTTATTTTTTAACTCTAATGTTCTTCTTTATAGCAAGTCTATCTGTCTAACAATAATTTCCAACAATCGTGGATATTAAAGATGAAGTCTATGTATCGTACTGAGTCGCACATTTTCATAGGTTTCCCTATGCAGTAAGTAAATACAGAGCTATACGGTAACCTTCCAGTAGAAATGCATGTTTATACTTCTTTACTGTAATTTATTTCTACCTTTTTACCATGATACTCATTGTTATAAGCATATAAAGAAAATCTCCACACTCATATTTATTTCACCAAGCTTCCGGCACAGACCGAGTTTGTGCCTTTATCAGATAATTACAATAAATCCATCCATCAATTATAGTTATAAAAGATGGTGTCCTATAGTAGGCCCTGGGTAGTCCGGTATCGCAATTTTCCATGCATATCTGGTAGACACATGGGCACAGTAACATGATCTCATAAGAGAAATGAATTCCTAGTTCTTTAAATGTGGTGTTTATCTGTTTAATAAGGCTAAGAATCGCGTACAAAACAACATGGTAAGTTTCTATGCAGAGCTGATACGAAATGGCCAAGTTGTATAGTATACATGGTTTCGTACGGCTCTTTTTAGGTTCGGCTTTTCCTAAAGAAGGTGAAAATGATCATTTATATTCCACGCAATTCACGACATTGAATGCTTCAAAGATTGATATCTTCAATCGCTGGGTTTATAATTAGGCTTATACTGAAATTTCAATTGCTATACCTACAGTAATTCTCCTTATTGAGTATTGCGGGCTTGACCCATCTGTGTCTAAAGCGAAGTTTATGTCTGTCAGAATTTGCGCAACACCAGTGCCCTCCAGCTGCTATCTAATAATTTATTGTAACTCTTTAGTAATGGTTGAATTCAAACATCACATTTAATGGTATTATTTGTTGCTTCCACAGATATGCTCGATATAGGCACATATGGCTGCAGAGCTGGGTTATCTTCTTTCCAACCATTTAGTCTACAGTATACACAAAATACCAGGTTTTGCCAAAATTACACGATGACAACAGTGTTACATTATTGATTTATTTAGTGCAGGTAGATTAAAATTTTGTTGGTTATTGAAACTATGTAATTAAAGCGTAATCCGACTAGAGCATTCTGAGAGTGCGTACCTAGCTCCGCCAAGTAAAGCAACGTGAGCAAAAAATTCAAATCGGTTCAGAAACTATGATTTCCTCTTAACCAGCACCAAAATCTGATTTTTGTGCCTTCTGACAGCAATAACAATCTCAGGAATTTTTTTAATATCTGTCCGTAATTTTTTGAGCGACGTTCTGACAAACATGTTAGCAAGCATTAGTCAAACACACCATTAAACTAACAAAACCATCACCGCCAAAATTTTATCATTTGTGCCTTCCAATATTTCTAGCAATTCATGTAAGTTTCGTAAAGATCCTTCCATAACACTTTGAAATATGTTGCAAGCAAACCTAATTTTAAACACAAAGACAAACCAACAAACGGACCAATAGACCTTCATAGAAATTTGGTCATTTATTCTTCGTCATATAGCTGACAACTAATGTATATTTGCTAGAAATCTGTCCATATCTTTTTAAATTACTTACGGTACTATAAAACAAGAGAAGACAAGCAAAGAAACGCTTGAACGGATCTTTAAAAAGTACTGTAATCGTCTGTTCTTTTTGATATGCCTAACACTCCCTGTAAATTTCGTAATGATCCGCTCGTAAATTTTTGAGCTATCCTGGTGACTGGCAAACAAGTGAACAGCCAGACAATCTCGACAAAAACGTAACGTTCTTGGCGAAGGTAATATGATGTTTATACCTATGTTTCTAAACTGACCCCCAGGAATGCAGTCCACATGTAATATGTAACACAAGAAGTAAAGTGTACAGTACCGGCAGAGAAATCTCCAGTTAACCCTTTCATATGACGCTGTACCTATTTGAGGAGGATGCAAAAGTTAATTTAGGTATCAAATGGCTAATAAAATCAAGTAATTAATGCTTCAGTTCAATACATTTGAGGGTGACGAAGACCAATGAAATTTGTTCTTTCTACTAAATATTTATCAGTATTTGTCTAAGCCGTGGAAACAAACTTACTGGTATAGTAAAATGGTTATGTGGTAGCTACCATAAACTATAGCGACTCCTCTATACGTATATCGCCTATTCTGTATTGAGTACTTTGGCCCTTACATTCATAAGTGTCGGGCTTCAACGTTTGGCTGCGGTACCTCAGAATGTATAATTCGAAAGCTTATACGACACCGCTCGTTCAGATAACTGCTTCGATCGGCAGAAATTCTCGCCCTAAGAAATTTTTATCGTACTTTCGGCTGTATTATTACAACATAGGCTACTAAAACAACAAGCCTTACATATACTCGTTATTTCAACTTTATTTTTCATAGTAATAATTAGTTACAGAGTATACTTGTACAAGGCGCAGGCCTTTTCATTACCCGCCGGGCAAACACGAAAATTAAAAGCAGCATAGACTACACCATCCTGTCTTGTGCTCTATGAAAGCAGCAAATCAAACAGCACTAATTAGAGCAGTTAACTTAACAGAAATTAAGAGCAGGAAACTAAACATAAATTAAGGAGCAGTGAACTACACAGAAAATGGAAAGCAGTTATGGTATGGAGCAAAACTGATAATTGAATACTGTTGAATATCTTAAGAGCTGGATGGCTCCTGAATATAAACCCAACCCAAAATGAAACTAAACTAAAATTTCACTTCTCCCATAGAAATTACTCTTATTGACAAGCCTTCTCTACTGAGGATGCTTTACCCTACAGAATCATGTGTTTATGATCGAAAATGTGCCCTATTCCTTTTCTTTTTAACCTTTACCATTTTTTTAATACGAGCTTTCTTTAGCGAGATGTTTTGCATAATAAGTTCTGTACTCTTTCTTAGTTTTAAATTTTAAATTTGATGTGTTAATTTTCAAATGTTATGAAGATAGGAGGCGTTCCAAAAGATTTACCAAGTTTTGTGACTTGGCGCAAAATTGCACATTTAGTTTTAAATCATTTATTCTTTTGGTTGATATAAAATGACATTACGTGCGAGAATTTTTATGACTCTCATTCCTTTAACCATTACGTTGTAAAGCAGACAGAGATTTCTTGGATGGCATATTGTGTTATTATTCATAGCAAATTTTCTTATTCCAGTAACGAAAATGTTGCTGAGGAAACTGTGGCAGCAGCGGTCGTCTTGGCTGGTGGTCCTGGCGCTCCTGTACATCTCCCTGACTCTGATCACTACCTCGAAATCCGTCAAAAATCTACTTGGAACGAAGTCCTACAGGTTCGGCAGCGCCCAGATACAAGATTATGCCTCACAAATCAAAACCAAAGGGAAATCTAATCTTGTTTCCCCAGTGGACTTATCGCTGCCTGCCTATGAAATCCACTTCCAGCGGATATCGTCGAGTAAGAAATGCTTCGAAGTTAGGGAAGGCTCGCCAGATGAGGTAGAAAAGGCCATCAAGAAAGAAGCTGAACCCATCCAGAGGTTAAAATCCGGTGTGAAATCCTTTTACAGCTCCATAGTGAATACGATACAGAGGGGCGATCCTGCATATGATGCAGAAGATGAACTGCTTAGTAAAGAAGAAAGGATCGAGATGTTTAGGGATTCTGTTGATTTTGCAGCAGATGCACTCGACAAGACGACCCAACTGGACACGGTCACCCAGTGCATCTTTCCAGGCTTCAACAGAAAGGTCGGGAATTGTCTTTATTATAACCAAAGGGAAATTTGGGGCTTCTCAAGGCGGTTTTACATGATAGTCAAATGAACAAATTTCCCCAGATCTGCGTGTCCCAATACTTTGGTGTATCCGATTAGCCAGCGCAAACGCGCAAATCTCTTTGATTTCTAATCAAATCACTTAAAATTCGAAGAGATATCCGTAACTTTGCTAGAAACACTTCCTGATTTAAACTGACTGGACGTCTACCGTTTTAGAAATTGTTTGGTAGACATACATTAGTGTTTACGTGTGCTCAACAACACATTCACACTCTTTCTTAAGAATTCATTCATTTAACTCTCTTGTGAGCCCGCCAAAGGGAAGAACTGTAATCACAGTGTGAGACTCGAACAGTTAGCATTTGATACTATAGGCAGAATATTAGGAACTCATTTCCATAGTAAGCAGGCACTCATAGTAACACGAACTGATATTCTAATTGATAAGGTAAAAAGATTAAGCACAAACTGAAAGATACACAAATGCTGCAATGGAGTATATTAATTAAAGAGATGAAATTGCTCATTTGGATAGAGAAGATCTAATCCGCTTAGCTTGAACTTGTACGGAACCTCTGCCCTCAGCGATATATACATTTGATACTTCAAATTAATTTTCAAGCGTTATTTGCAAACCGGTCACACGTGAGATGCCGAAAATTCTGTCCTGCTCCGAATCGAACTCCTCTTATAACACGCATTTTTTTTATTTTTCAATCGTTTAGGCTTTAGACGGACATAAAGCGTATCTCCTTTTACAGCTCATAAGATCAACAACTCAAAATAGGGATGATAGCGTTGTTATTTACATAGCAGCTCTGATGATACGAATAAGAAAAATCTTCAGTAAACTGCTAGGCCCCAAGTGTGATACGCCGCACTAGTTTGATACACCTCGTTGCCAACAATATTATCCCCACAAAAAATCCTCTATATATTTTTTTGTAGGGTTGAAACACAAATGTGACAGAAAGGTGTAAAATAACTACCATATAGCAGTGCAATACTGTAACAAGCGTGTGAGCACTTACGCGATATATGGATGCAATTTTCGCTACATGTCGCAGACGAGTAATACCTATACTTTGTGCAGGAGCCGGAAACCGTCCAACATCAATAAGTCATTGTTGTGATGTATCTTGTACAGATGAGGAGTCTGATAATGATGCAATTTTTGTATAGTTTCGAGCATGTAAGCGCATCATTAATAGTGATAATAATCTACCTTTCGCACGAGTCTGTGACAAAGTTAACCATATAGTGATGTATCTAGTACACATGAGGACTCTAATAATAATAATAATGTAATTTTGGTATATTGTCAAACATACGAGCGCATCTTTCATAAGTAGTAATTATAATCTGCCTTATTCAGGAGTCGGAAGCCATGTGGCACCAAGGAGAGAGATGGCTGCGGGTGCGGCATAGCTGTTCTCGGTACCGCACCATGCCTACGTCTCCGGATCCATTTAATTATGACGTCATGGAAGATGTGCGCAGCGGCATCCGAATCTGCGCTCCGGCTTTGGTACGCTGATAATTCCTGACAGCTCTGGTACGTTAATAATTCCTAATAGCTCTGGTAAGCGGACAGTTCCTAACAGTCCTTGTACGTTTGTGATTAACAAACCTTGAACCCTTTCGTAATCAAAGCCAGCTACCCAGCTACATCAACTTCTTCCCCTATTGAAATACAATATCGGAAGCATCGTTGTTGCAAAGGAGCACAAGCCGGGTATAAGAAAATTCAACTTGACCAGAGGCTCAAACTGGCAAATCGACCTGCATTACTTCTCACAGCAGATAGACGCAGCTTTCTAGCTTCGCGCCACTGCGAGTATAAGTAAAGTGGTGCTAGAATATTATCTTCTATAAGGACCCATCGTAAGGCTCCCTCTGCTTTGAAAATATACGAGAGCGAGGGCTTGTATAAATGAACTCACAAGCAAATAAAGTTAAATCTTTATTTCTCACAACAATCAAGTACCTAAAGAATTCAATATAGGACCGTAATACTGAGTGCTCACCTACGAATTTCGTCGGCGCTGTCAGCATAGAGCCAACTCAACGTATCCGAATCCGTTACTGCGGCTCAACTTCGGCCGCCCGCGCAGAATTATCTGTAGAAAATAGTGCTGAAAATATCAGCCGCTACGACAATTTTTACAAGAAAGTCGTCAGTGCAAGCGGTAAACTTCTTGCTATAGCTCCTAGCATTGAGCGAGTTAAATTTCACAGAGACTTATGTTTTTAAAATTATGGCGCTATCTTCAAAAATGCCATGCTGTACTCGGAGTCACGGCAACGTAATCGAATTAGTTGCGTGATCTCTAAGCTAACAGCGCCTACGAAAGTTGCGAATGGACATCCGATTTATTTATATATTTATTTATTGAACATTTAACATATAAAAGATAAAAAATATGAGAAGGAAGTAGGGGCCGCGCTTAGCAGTACCTCCAAATTTTGTTGCAAATTCAGTAATATTAACTTTGTGCGACTGGTGGTTACAAATAGACATCATTTATTGTTTTACATTATTATCTCCACCAAGGAGGTTATATTTTCGTCGTGTTTGTTTGTCTGTCTGTCTGTCTGTTTGTGTGTTTGTCTGTCTGTTTGTGTGTTTGCCAGTCTGTCTGTCACCGAAATAACTCAAAAAGTTATGAACCGATTTAGATGAAATTTACAGGGATTGTCAGGTATCTTAGGAGAAACAGATGATTACCTTTTGGTGAAGATATGTCCATTCGTTTGTTTGTGTGCCTCCTTTTTCTCAATGTCATAACTAAAAAAGTTATGAATAGATTTTGATGAAATTAACATGAGTTGTTAGGTATGTAACATAGAGTAAATGACCAAATTTTGGTAATGATCCGTTCATTCGTTCGTTCGTTTATCACTGTTTATAATTTTATACTTGTTAGCACAATAACTCAAAAAATAATGAATGGATCTTTATGATATTTATAGGGGCTGTTATTAATGTTCAAAAACATAATTGATTAAATTTTAGGGCAGATCGGTTCGTTCGTTTGTATGTTTGACTCATGTTTGTCATAACGTTTGTTAGCAGTATAACTAACAGGTTAAGAACGGATCTTCAAGAAAATTGCACAAGCTGTAATTACTATCAAAAGACACAAATGATTAGATTTTGAAGTTCATACAATGAAAATTATGGTTTCAGAGCCAATTTCAACTTTTTGCTACCGTTGCCTCGCTTGTCGGAGGTATGCGCTCTCGCAGTGCTTTAGTTCCAATTGCATCAATGTTTCTTTCTCAGACAACTGATACTCTGAGTTTATTTATAGATACGATGTTTTTATATCCTAAAAAGACTCAAATCGCCTCACTGTTTCAATTTCGGAAAACTCTAGAGACTTTTGCAGTAGTCATGGCTAAGGTTTTTCTTTTCCATCGACGATCATTTTTTTTTCCCTGCAGCTCGGCCCGCTCGACTGGTATAGGTTGGTTCTCCGACAAGACCCCCACAGCCTGGCGCGAGACGAAAAGCAAAGCGAGAAAAGGCCCGACTGGCAGGAGCACTGGAAGCATGTAAATGAAGCCGTCAATGTGAGGCCGGTGACGACGAATATCTTGCAAGAAGGTCGGTGGGAAAGGCCCTTGACGATCATCGCCAGTCTACATCCATTCCTCAGGTAGGTCTACAGTGTAGCCCTCATGGGGCCTAGTCCACATAATTTCTTTTTATTAACCTCCGCCAAGGAAGTTACATTGTCGTCGAGTTTGTCTGTCTTTCACTAAGATAATTAAAAAAGTTAGGGACGGATTTTAACGAAATTTCCAGGAATTGTTATGTATGTTAAGAGCAACATATATATATTGTTACTTTTTGGTGAAAATCCGTTCATCCGTTTGTTTGTTTGTTTGCTTGTTCGTTTATTTGTTTGCCTGGCTCATTTTTCTTAATGCCTTAATTCAAAACGTTATGGACGAATTTTTTTTAATTACTTGAGTTATTAGGTATATCACAAAGAGTACATGGCCACGTTTTTGTGATGATCTATTTGTTTGTTCGTTCGTTTGTTTGTTGCTGTTCAAAATTTTATGCTTGTTAGCACAATAACTCAAAACCTTATGAATGTATCTTTTTTGAAACTTACAGTATTTCCAGAAAAACTTTCGACAGCGTGATAATAATTACAATATACCTATTCAGAAGAAACCACCTTTCAGGTTTTTCTAGTGACTAAAAGCAACATTCGGTGGGGAGGACAGTACCGACGATAGTGTTGTTATTAGTTTAGAACTGCCTGATAGTGTACTAATTGTCGTTCCAACTCTTCAACTAACGTCCTGCTGGCTTCTTAATATTGCAAACTTGACACTTTTTTTCTACTACAAAGTGCATAAGCTTGCGTTAGTTAGCTAATACGGTTAAATCCTTTGACCAATTATAGCTGTTTTTCACCTATGTTTTGGCTGTCCTAATCCTAATTTCCTTATATGACCTACAGATTAGCAGCCACCTATCATCTTGCCATTAAAACTGGTTATCGGTCGGAAGATCACCATGGGTGGATTTACCAATTTAGGGGAAAATCCGCTGAAACACTGCTGGAGGGCATAAAGAAAACACTCCAAGAAAAGTACCCGAAAATGGGCAAGAGCAAAATCCTCAAAAAACTATTTGATATCAAAACGAGGACGGCTGCGCAAGAATACAAACCGCTCCGGAACGAGTCTCAAGAAATTTCGTTCCGTGAATTCATGTGGGTCGTCGTCAAGGACATTATCGAATGTGGGGACGACTTTACGTGCCTGCAGAATGTCGACCCGCTCTGGAGACCACAGTACATATCATGCTCTCCTTGCGCCATTCCATATGATATGATCAGTAAGGTATGTGTTACATTATTATTGCTTGCTTTATTATTTTTACGAGCATTCTCCTATAAATGAAAACTGTCAAAAATTACTTTTTGCCACCAAATGGCAGTCTGTTAAGGAAAATAGAATAAACCATGTCCTCAAAATATGTAGTAATATTCTGATTAACTATGAACTGTACTCGTAAGTCCTCCATTTATTTAAATACGCTTTTGGTTTCGAAAATTAGCTATTGTAAAAACAAGGAAAAGTGACCTGCCAACATTTTCTTCGTTAAGCTTAAAAATGCAGCGCATTTAACTTTCTACTAACCTAAATTTGTGCCAAAACTTTTACCAATGTATTATCTCTAATGTTAGGCTGAGAAAAAGTTTGATAAATGCTGGTAATTTTTTGGTCTTGCCCCTATACCAATCCAGGGAGTTTTGACCTTGGTTCTTGTTCCAGATTTACCAAGGTAGGTAACTAGCTTGTAAAGTCCGGCCCGTATTATATCTTCATAATTTCAAAATTACCGCTTGTAAGTTCATTCATAGAGCTCAAGCACCTCTTGGCCTGTGGCACAGGGCTTGTGCATAACGCTTTGCAGTTAAAATTACAGGTGTGGGGTTCATAGAGCGTTTTTCTCTCTGAAGGTACAGATTTTGTAAGCTACAATACAGCATGTCCTACAGCGTTGCAACAATAGTAAATCTGGTCTCTATTAGATATTGGTGTGTAGTACAAGGACGTAATGGTTACAACAGTCGGAAATTGTTATATATGGCGGTCCTTGCACTATCAAAATACCTATCTGTGGAATTCACACCCCCAAGAACTACATCGAGTGCCTTCCCGTAGAGTTATTGCATCTAGCCACAGTTCCTCTTGATAAAATTCGTTGGTAAAGTTAAGCAGGTCATGTATAAGGTAAAGGTAAAGTCAACTTAAACTAAACCCTCACCTGGGAAACTCACATGCACTGGTTTGTGCTGCGGGTATAGGCCACTGGCCCCAGATGAGTAAGTGTAATTGCAGTCGACTTCGGGTCACCAAGAACTATGGCGCCAATTTGACGAAAGGAACAAAGGACCCGAGACCTCCCCCCCCCCCTAATCTCTGAGGAAGGCAGTTCCGCCACGGCGCCGCGCATGCACATACAACTGCCGAGACAGCACACCAAGATCTGCAAAGAGCTCGCTGCCTGGTTGGGCATCGAACCGGCGAGCGAGACAAGGTGTTAGAGCTGAGAACTGAAGCATTCTGCTACCGCGCTCCATGCTGTGGGCCGCCGATAATACATAGTAAACGACCTATCTCATGGGATTCCTACCTGTTCGCGAGGGGGTCAGGCACGAAAGAGATCATTTCGCACAAGCATTTTTTTCTTCTGTGTTCTTCTTTTTTGTTTCTTTGATGTGTTTCGCACCTCATATTACGGCCAGTAGCTGTGCACTATGCCAAAACTGATAAACAGAACTCAAGTGAGTGCTCTGATAAGTCCCCTATCATTTTGATATCTTCCAGCAGTAGTGCCGAGCGCAATACACTGCGTATCACTGCTGACACAGCCCCTCATGTTTTCTGCCCCAGTGTTTAAAATATGACTTAAGTAAAAAAGCGTTCAGGATATACTGAATCTGGAACTAATAGCGATGCCACACGCTAGGCAAAAGAACGAGTACCGCCATCTTTTTATCCGAATGTGTTGATGTGCTCATTCAAATAGCTCACACTTGCAAAGAAATTTGAGTTATGAATCCCTCCAGATATAATGATATGTCCGAAAGTTCACTAACAGCACTTGCAGTGTAAACTGAACTGACGGTAAACATTTTTACACCATTTTACACCAGCTATGTTTATGACGAAAAGATGACGATACTCGTTGTTTTGACTAGCATATGTTACAACTATAAGAGCAACCGAACATTTTGAAGCCTTACAGGACAGCTTCCACAAATTTTTGCAAATCAGAAATCGCTGTGCTAAGAGCATAGTATTTTGCATTTAAAAAGTTTCAAAATATGCAATAAATGATTTAGTCTAGTTAATATAATATAGTTTCTGCAATAGTAGAAAGAGAATTATTCCAAAAATAATGATGGGTTCCGTTTCTGCTCAACAGGTTGACACGTTGTTGGCTGACAGCAGCATACTCTCACGCTTGATTGGGAAAGAATCAGTTACCGGTAACGTATTCAAAGAAAACATCAAAGAAGAAAACGTCGATTTCTGGAATAACAATAGTAATGAGACAGAGCCTGATGCAAGTCCGGATAATTATAAAATTGATGCAGTGAGAACAGTTATTTCCGATTATTTACGTCGTAGTGCATCTCAACAGTGTGATATCGGCTACCAGAAAAATAAGGGAGCGATAGAAACGGAAAAAATGTTGACAGGTTTGCGGTCTCTAACTGTTGATTATTTCGAGGAAATCTCTTCTCAGGAGCATAAGATATTATACACCGCTGTTACTTTCGATATGACCCTGTTTGGATATACTGGGAAAAATCTGTTTGCAGACTGCCCGTTGCAGTAATGGAATTGTTTTTAAGGCTGGTATATGTATTCAATAAGTACTGGTATATGTACTGACGCGCGGCATATGGATTCTTCGTCAACTTCGTCCCCTGTTTTTAACACGGAAGAATGGTCTATATAGTTAATGGGGCATGCACACTAGCGCAAAAAATGCCCAGTTACACGACCCTTCACTTCTGCGGTCACGTTGTCACAACTACTATTTGCGGCGTTTGAAAGTCTCGCTAAACCCATACGACTTTGCAATTTTTTTGCTCACAAGTTAGACGGAAGTCACAGTTTTCTGAAAGTTTGACCACTGCGACTTGCGTTAGTATAAAACTGCAGGAAACGACTTATGTTTTAGATAGTCGTTTTAGTCATATAGCAATGTGTAAGCTGAAGTCTTGTTTACTGTTCACGTTTTCAAATGTAGATTTCAAGTAAATTTGAATACATACGGTATTACTGAGTAGATACGGAGAAAACTGTACGGCAAGTTGCCCTGAATCGCTTGAAAACGATGAAAAATGTTGACTTAGACCTATCGTGCTGATTTTACTTTTCTGACAATATTTTCACCCAGTTTGCTAGAGCATTTGTTGGCGAAATGCCACTCTCGGCAATTTTTGCTTCTCATCCGCATATGCTTTACAGGTTCTAAAATGTTAGCCGTCAGTTCAGTTTGCATTGCAAGCGGCGTTTGTGAAGTTTCAGATGCCACTTCAAATTTGAAGGGAATTTTAACTCAAAATTCTTTGCACTTTTCCACAATTTAAATGGCACAACTCTTTTTTTCCTATCATGCGTCAACACACTCAGATTGGTTCAGGAGCCTGTCATTCTCATGGTTAGTGACTTAACGGCTAACATTTTGTAACTTATTTGATGTAGTAACGGAAAACTTATACCGCTAACGGGAGCAAAAGACGGTAGTGTGAACCCGCCTTAATAAATTATAGAACACAAAGCTGCAATAAATCTATGACATGAATGTTACGTACTTTCTTTCAACCGACTTCATATGTCGAAATTCCGACCGGTGTCAAATTTATTGTAACGTGCGTAGTTACAACGTGACAGAATTACTTATAGCATTAGACAAATATAAAATTAAAGTGAAACTAGAGCACTCTGAGAGCGCATACCTCCGCCAAGTGAGGCAACGGTAGCAAAAATTCTAATTGGCTCTGAAACTATAATTTTCTTTGCATAAACTCCTAAATCTAATCATTTGTGCCATTTTATATTAATAACAGCTTGTTCAATTTTTTTGAAGATCCGTTCATAACTTTTCGAGTTATACTGTTAACAAACGTTATGATAAATATGAGTCAAACATACAAACGAACCAACCGATCTGCACCAAAATTTGATCATTTATGTCTTTTACCATTACTAACAACTATAAATTTCATAAAGATCCATTCATTATTTTTTCAGTTATTGTGCTAACAACCAAAAGTTAATCATCTGTTTCTCATAACATACCTAACAATACCTGTAAATTTCATCCAAATCGGTTCATAACTTTTTGAGTTATCCTGGTGACAGACAGAAAATGAAATCTAGTACCGAAGTTTTGAGCTAGTTTTGTCGGACCGTAACATAGATTGATAGAACATATCTCGTAACTTAATAACGCTATTCCATCGATAGTTTTCTTGCGTCAATTTTTCAATTTTCCAGGGCGCAATGGATAAAGGGAATTAGACTAATAAATTCTTTTGACAGCACCTCTGAGCAAAACACGGACAGGAGAGAAAAAAATTCATGGCAGATTTTGTCCACTTTTAATATAAACTTTCATTACTCACACATACACTTTCACAATGATATCAAAGATGAGGGATGACGAATGAAGCATGAATAGGTAGAATGCCCTTCTCATATACAAAAGACTATAAACCCTACTCCATTTGTTAGGTAATAAATAATAGCTCCTCGCGCGATGAGAAAGAACAGTCATGAATGGCAATCCTTGAAGGATTCAACACTTCCTGTCAT
>LQNS02007217.1:9790419-9802795 GCA_001587735.2 Parhyale hawaiensis | reverse complement strand
CCAAGCCCAACATATCTGAAGTTGGTCCGTACACTTACAAGTAAGTGCTCAACTGTCGATGTTGACTACGGTATCAATGAATACATATATCGGTGAATAAGCGAACGGTACAGTGAACGAGTAAGTTTGCTAATAAATAAGTAGTTGTATTTACAAGTGAAGAAGTAAGTGTATAATGGAGCACGGAAGACTATAAGTAAACAAGTATTCGTAGGTTTACAGTTAAACGATTGCTCCTAAGTGTAGGTGGAAATAAGTATTTTAAAAAACACAAAATTAAAAAAGTAAGTATGCAAAAAGGAACAAACGAATCCTACCCACCTTCAGCACATTAATTTTACTAGACGTATCATAATAAGACATGTTTCTTGGGAAGCTCTATTGCACGTCAGATTCAAGTTTTTACAGCTGTGTACATATATGTGGCGTCATCATTTCGACCAACCGAGACAGTAACTCAAGACGGGTTTTCATTTAAGGGTCCTGTAATTTTTTTCTCCATATTTCGGCACTTTTTAAACGAAAATAGTTTTCGTTTCGTGTGGCGAAATTTTAACCTGCTCGGAGAGTAGATTGACTTCGACAATCTAGAATAAAATTGAGCGCTGTTGCTAACTGTGAATAAAAAAAAAGTCATTGCTGTGAAGTGTTTATTCGTGTATATTTAGTGATAATTACGAGGAAGCGTTCTAACTAAACGACTTCTGCAGCGCAGGAGCAAAGTCCACAAGTATCTCTGTGAGCACTTTCCATGTGATTTTTGGTAGAAATAACTAACTTTCTGACGCAACTTAAATTACTCGACAACATTTTATACTTTGTTTTACTTTGTGAGTTAACAAGGGCGATAAACATCGATGTGAGTTGTACTGTAGCATCTCGATACATATCGTACGTCAGGAATGTTTACAAGGAAACGGTCACGTGATCGAGCCAAGCAAAACTAGGTTAGTTTGGTCAATGCCCAAACTGCACAAATTCTAAACTGAAACTGGTTTCCGATTATCTTTTTGATGGGCCAACACAATGACGCGCTTACTAATATTGTTTACAAAATTCTGCAGTGAATACCACAAGAAGCAAAACTTGACCTGGCACGACAACTACACGGTGTCGTTCTTCCAGCAACGATGGTGGACGTGGAACCAAGAGGCATCGGGAGATAACAGAGAAGATGATATCATCTGTATCCTGAACACTGTACCTATCGTAAGTCCTGCTGTCTATATCCTGAACACTGTACCTTTCGTAAGTCTCGCTCTCTGTATCCTGAACACTGTGCAGCACATATAATAATTTTACGTTCAACTAACGATTGTAAAGATCTAGCTAATTTCCTGTACGGTTGAAGTATTAATCTCTAAGGAAAAACACTAGGACCGCATTAATCTCAAATCTACGGAAATAACTACTTAGGAATTCTTTTTCTCGATTTTTGATCAATATCTCTCATACGAGAACAACACTTGTCTTTGCGTAAAACTGTTGTAGAACCAGAGAGTCAGGCAGTGAACAGCACCAATATGAGCATTTGCTTTGATAAAGTTTATTTTTAATTAAATAAAGAGAAGGAAACGTTAGTAGTAGTAGCTGCTTGTGCGTGAGTATATACGTGAGTGAGTGTAACTGCCTCAAGTAGCGTATAACTCCTCCCTCTGCATCAGGTGCACTTAGTAGTTTTGTTGTGCGCGTTTGGTGGATCGTTCAAATTTTAAAATGGAAAACAAAAAAAAAACAGTCCTTGCCTCCCCTAACCTACCCGACATTAAACCCGAATATAGTCCAATTTACCCGAAATTTTGGCCTAATACCTACAACATCCACCAAAAGCGCAGCGCGATCGATCGATCGATCGATCGATAGCGCAAGTACACCAAACGCGCACGTCAGTTTCACTGAGAACAACAACCTTAATGAGTACTTTGTCACTTTCTCTCTAGTTACGGAGTTGAACTCGATAGCTTCGTGAAGTTCGCTTATTTCTGCAATGGTTAATACTTTCTCTTCTTGAATACTAGATTATTTAACCTTTCTGTTACAGCCTTAAATTTTAGAACCATAGTCTGTAGAATTCTATGTTTATTAACCTTACACTTAAAGCCCTGACTTCTAACTTCACTCCTAAAGCCTTTATTATTTTAAATCATACTCTTTAGGTGTTGATATTTTAGCTTCCTCCCTAGGCATTGATTTTTAATCCTTAGTCTTAATTAAAGCCTTGATTTTTTTCAGTCAGCCGCATATACGGTGCGGCACAGTCCTGTTCTGCTGTCCGGTCTGAACGCCTTCCTGAACAATTACGATGAGCCGCTAACCCTCTTCGTAACGGCTCGAGAGACGCTCTTCGACGGATATTACGTCAGTAGTTCCACTATAACTATTAAGATTATAACCCTTAGGCTGGTCTCCTACATATTTCCTTGCTGAAGATGTAGAAAAAATGGATTTCCAACTTGCCAGCTCTTGCAAAGGTGTATATTTTTTGTATACTTACCTCGAATTTATACTTTCTTGCTGTCGATTCTTAAATGTTTGCAAATAGCTTTGTGGTATTGACCCTGTTTGTATTTCCTGTAAGTAGACCTAAGTTATACAAGTCCAACTTCTATTGACTTTTTGATGACGAAATAATTGGACAAGCCCTAAATATCGCAAATAAAGGTAGTGGGTATATGTATTATACGATAACCGTGCTTTAAAGTTAACGTCACTGTCGTAAAATCGGTTGTCGTTTTGACTTAATCCCGGCTCACACGATGGCCAAGTGAAACAGTTTCCACAACTAAGCGGCCTATAATGTTTTGATGAGCCCGGCCGAACAAAGCTGCCTGTTTACTAAACAGTTACTGAAAAATTAATGGGCTGCAATATAGAGTAAAATACAGGAAAATTTTCATCACAGGATCCAGTTCTGTCCGTGGTCCACAACATGACGGAAACGCATCCAATTATAATCGACCATCTACTGAATGGATCAGGGCTGCTCGGCTACGATAGAATGGGTTGGTTCTACAAGGTTAGTCAGACACGGTACATACAACTGTAGGCTTAATGTGACGCGTAGGGGAATTCCCTACCATAAATTAAGAATATCATCACTGTAATAGAAGCCTCTATTACTTGTGCAATTATAAATTTTAGAGACTAAGCTAGTTAGCGTCCCGACTAGGTATATACTATAAGTTTAAATATATATTTCATTTTCGGTTATAATGAACATCGGATATGGTAGATATGGCAATACTGTACCTAAAAGGAAAGTTTCCTTCTCTTTTATTTTGCTAATTGCTTATATATGCTTTATTAGTACTTTCGCATATTGACAACTGATATGAAACCCCATAACACATAGCTATAGGTGCATGTGCATTTACCTTGCTATGTAGCTATTAGTTTATTACCTCCGCTAGAAAAGATTGTGTTTTCGTCGAGTTTGTATGTCTGTGTGTTTCTCTGTCTGTCACCATAATAACTCAAAAAGTTAAGAACAGATCTTAACAAAATTTACAGAGATTGTAAGGTTTGTTAAAAGGAACAGATGATTAACTTTTGGTGAAGATCCGTTTGTTTGTTTGTTTGCTTGTTTCTTTGTCTGTCTGTCTGTCTCCTTTCTCTTAATGACATAACTGAAAAAAAACTATGGACAGAATTTTATGATTTTTACGTACGTTGTTAGGTATATCACGAAGAGTAAATGACCAAATTTTTGTAATGATCTGTTTGTTTATTTCTATGTTTGTCTCGGCGTTTGATTTTATACTTCTTAGCAAAATAATTCAAAAATTATGAACGGATCTTCATGAAATTTACTGGAATTTTCAGTAATATTGAATGACAAACATGATCAAATTTTTGTGATTATTGGTAGGCCTGTTTGTGTATTTGACTAATGTTTAGCAGAATGTTTGTTAGCAGCATAACTCAAAAACTTCTGAACGGATCGTGAAGAAAATTGTAGAAGCTGTTATTACTGTTAAATGCTACAAATTATTGGAATTCGGTGTTGATACAAAGGAAATAATAGTTGCAGAACCAATTTGAATGTTTCTCTACCGCTTCCTCTCTTGGCGAAGGTATGCTCTCTCAGATCACTATAATTTTTTTTTATTATTCTTAGAGCTTTGGGTAGACCTTGATATTTATTGTTGTAGAGCTCTCTTGTAACACGAGACAAAACATGACGTAATGCCTGCACCCTTTTTTCGATACGTTATTGCTTAGATCAAAACTCAGGAGCAGTGCATTCTTGTCAGCAGCATTTCCGGTGCGTGACAACGTGTATCTACCATGAATAGAAATTACGTCAAATTGTTTAATTGCAAACAGTTCTGACGAAGCCATAAGAGCACTAATCGTTCTTCCATTTTTTTTTTCACTCGTTCACTCTCTTGATGATAAAAATAATACCCATTGCCTCATGAGGGCCATAGAAGATTATTGTCGGCAGTAACATTTTCAGAGCAGATTTTCTCTTCAGAGTACTCGAATTAGGTTCATAGTAAATATAATTATGTAGCAAGTGTCTGAAAATGTTTTAAGAATTCTCATAGAATTCCATTATAACTTTGTGTTCCATTGAAACTTCTTCAGATAAACTTATATTCGTACGCATTTTCACAGAGAAACATGAGTCTCACTTACGACGGCTGGTACAACATGTTTACTGGCGAGGATACGCTTGACCATGTGGGTAAGCTCCTGCTTTTTCCTGTTCATTAATAGCAGTAGTTCAGCGGTCATTTCAATTTCAGCAAATATATATTTAGCTGGATATTCTATAGATGATGTTACTGCTACCAACTCTAGCTCCAATAGTTTATGCAGACACAATAGACTGTTGGAACCTAGATCTTGACAAGTTTAGCTGGTGACGACACTCTATAATTATAATATTATATACAGTACAAGTACAATGTAGGTCATGTACTATGAACTAGAAGCAAATGAAAGTAATATAATTCGGTAACTAATTTAATATTCAGACAATAAAAGTAGGTGGGATAAAAATATCAACATTCTTAGCTGATGGCAACGCGTTAACATATATGTAACTAGAGTTACTTATCCCTCCGTTACTTAGTTAGCTAGTTAGTTAGTGCGAAACACACGAACGAAGGACTAACACTATTAATATTATAGATAATAAAAACAAATTCATTAAGTGACTTAATTACATCTGCAGGCAATATTGACTGGTGGAACCAAACACGCGACACCAACTACTACGAGCCCTACTGCAACCACGTATTTGGGTCTGCCGGGGAGATTTGGCCCCCTAACCAAGAAGCGACTTCAATTTCTTTCTACTCGTCTGACATGTGCATGTAATACATCATCCTTTTACTCAAAATTATAATCGTCCAACTATTATCTACTATTAGTTGTACTGTGTACATATATGTCACAGAAGTAATTTAAAGGTTCTTAAACTAGCAATTTTACAAAATCCCTGGATGTTAGAGAATTCGGGCTGAAACGGTTTAGCTCATTTAGCGTTAGAAGGAGCAAAGTATATAATAAATGATGTTTAGAACCATGTTGTTCTTACGAAGAACCAATGTTTTGTTTAGTCTTTATAAGGCTAAACGATCCTTTCCTCTTGAAACTAATTTGCCTAAGCCTATACCTCGACACCTCATCTAAGTGAAACATTAATTTTGCGAAATCCCTTCAATCTTTAGTCTGAGATCAGTGGTTTCGCACGCTTACTGAATATAGATACTTTCGTGTCACGTTCTGTGTCATTTACTGAAGGAAGAAGACAGGCAAAAGCGATATGTGCTTCAAGCATGCGGGATCCTGGTGCAACATTTCATCCTTAAATGTGACTCGGTTCAACGAAATATCTTTTTCGTGGGAAGATAAGATGCAGTGACGTGACCCGTTTCTTTTACACTGAATCTAGATCGAGATGAAGAACTTGTAGACTATAATATTGATAACGAGTAATGGTTTACTGAGATGAAATGTCAAATAAAATCCTGTAAAATTCGCATCATTCATAAGTCACACGTGACATTCATTAAGCTCACCGCTGCCAGAATGCTTGAAGCTCCTGAGATATTTCTTCTTTCATATGATATCTATGTACTTTGATGTTATAGCTAAGGACTACTCTAACAGATTTTTTAACCGCCCCAGAAGATATTTTAGACCTTTAGCTTTTTGGCCAGCCAAGAATTCTGCTAATTTAATTACAGCTTGGCGGCAACAACAGTAGAACAATATTCCGATATTTTTAAGGTATTATCTTCAAAAGTTGTAATATATTGTAATTCTGGCGAGGTGACTTTCTTATTGAGTTCGTGTTGAGTTCGTCACTGTACTTGGTTGTGAGAGTAACTTCAAGGCCTTGTATAGTTATCAGGCTACAATGCTGGATGGTGCAGGAATCTCGTAAAGATCTTCTTGTTTATTTACATCTTATTATACAAGACTTAGATGATATGATCCAATAAGAAGTAGCAACATGCTACTTGATAGATGCAGACTACAGAATACAAGGTCTACATCGGAACAGCGTTACAAGCAGAATGCCGTAAGCAATGTTGGTACTGTAATGTCAAGTACCGAATTAAGCTGACGCTTGATCGTGCAAGCGCCTTAAATACGTATAAATCCCGGCTTCATTAGAACACCGGCAGCTTCCGCCGGATTCGAGTCGGAAGTCCGTGGGTAAATTACTTTATGTTTACAAGCATAACAAATATCTTCGAGACTCTGGCTACAGGCTTTGACAGACAGCTTTTACCGATACAGGTTCCGGCCGGAAGGTCATAGAGAAATACGCATGTCACTCCGAGGCCGTGCCCGTGCTGGTACACCAGCACATTTTTGCATGGTCATAAACGACCTTTTAAGTTCTTTATCTTAGAAGCTCTGACCTGAAAGAAGCCGTGTCTATTTAATCAATTCAGTAATTCACTTTAAGCACTTTTTCCACCTTCCTGAAGGTTAAAAGACATCTACTCGTCAATATCTTTAAAACTGTACCGGAATAAAATTTGACTATGCTATAAATCACTGTATTAAAATTCGATACAACGTTTCGGCCTCTAATTTCTCCCATTCAGTAATATTACTGAGCTAATGGTGGAGCACACTCCAATGGGTTATCCCTAAGATATGATCGCATTGATTGTTTTTCGTTGCTGTGAAATTCGTAATCATCCTGTGACTAACGTATATCAAACTTTATTGTTTTATTCTTCCAGGACAATGACTATGCCGTACAAGGAAGATATCATAGACAGTTTTGGCATTAAAGGCTACCGATACTGGGGAGACAACAGGACTTTTGATGCTAAATGCTACTGCATCAACGGCTACTGCCCACCTTCAGGTAAGTTGAAGCTTCCATCAACGGCCACTGCCCACATTGTGTCAGTGACAGTACATCAGCAAAGTACGTCAAGTGTGACAGCATGTATACATGCCTATATATTTTTTGAGGAGACTTAACAACAGGACTATAATAAACTTCAACATATCTTAGTACCCTAATAGTGATTTCATGTCAGCATTTACATGAATACATTGTTTTCCTATATTCCATTATGCTTGCAGGTACGTTAGATGCAGAGACCTGTCGCATGGGCGCCCCCGCAGTCATCAGTTACCCTCACTTCCTACATGCTGACCCTTCTGTCTTCGATGATATTAATGGACTCGAGAATCCCAATGAAGAACTGCACCAGATGTACATCGATATGATCCCTGTACGTGTATTACCTACATACTGTCCCAGATATACATATATTTTCATGAAATAGCATTACTACCTGCGCCCAAGGAGATTCTATTTTTATTGATTTTTCTCTTGCTATTATTTATTAGTTTGTCACGTAGATAATTCCAAAAGTTCTGGTCAGATCTTTATGAAATTTACAGGGATTATTAGGTATGTCAAGATGAATTGATTACTAACTTTTGGTGAAGATCCGTCCATCCATTTTTTTCCTTTTTGCAATTTGTAACATAACTGAAGAAGTTAATAATGGACAGATCTTCATTAAATATGCAGCAAGTATTGGGAATGTAACGAAGAGCAAGAGAAAAATTTTTTGTGATGATTTGTCTGTCCGTCTATCTGTTTATCTTTGTGTTTTTTTATGCTTGTCAGAACATATGTAGCTCAAAAAGATTTTGGACGGGTCTTCAAAAACAATTACAGGAACGCTTATTATAGTGTCAAGAAGCAAAAATGATCAATTTATGGTGATAATAAGAAATCCTACTTTGAAGACTAATATGACCTTTTTTGTTAACACTGCCATGCTTGGTGGAAGTATGCGCCCTCAGAAGGTTTTTTTTTTCTGGAACCTTTTCAACGGGACAGAATTGCTAGATATTTCTACATCACTGAATGCCAGGCGAAGATGTACGGTGCCCATTCCTAACTATTGACCGTTGCATATTAGAGTAATTATAAACCTGAATGTTTTCTGGAAAGCCATAAAATTAAGTTTGACATTCGAAGAAAAACACAAACTTGCGAATTTAAAACGTTATCCAGTGTTTTTCTCTGCGTTAGGGTAATCAGAATTTCAAAGTGGAAAATCACCAATTTTCCACGTACTAGAAACTCCATCACTCACTTAGGCAGCGCTTCTAATTTTCTGCAACATTTATTCCACCTCTGGTTATTGTACTCGATAAAGATATCATTGAGCAATTGGAAGGAAACTGATACTAAAAGTTTCACTATTATAAATTATCTAGCATCCTTAGCAGGTGACGTCTTCAACAGTAATATTTCTACTCGAAATTATAGTGTTATTTGGCAGTAATAGGATTCACTTGCATTAATTAAGTGCACCTATAAAGTCCACGAACACTGAACTCAGGAGTCTATTGGTTAAAATTAAATATTGCTCCGAATGTCCGTAGATTTTATAGATGCATTACCTATGGCTACCTAAATGGCACTGAGAAATCGACTGCTATTTTGTGTCCTGAGACGAACTGGAATATACCTAAATAGGAATCAGTACTTTGCCAAGTTCAAAGAGAAATAAATTTTCGAAATTTTCTTTTCTTCTCGTTTCTGTCAAGTTGCAGAAGGCTTGCTGAGCATATGCAAACCGGTTTAGCGCACTGCTGGACCGAAGTACAGTATACGGTTATACCCTAAAACAAAATGGTTTTCACTACTTTTATTCTACGGCAACTCTAAAGTTAGTTTTATTGTTTAACTTCCTCGGAGCAAATGATACTGTTTAGCCAAATACTTTTTAATACAATTCAATGAACTAAAATGGAAGCTGATAAGTTTCGTTACCAGACCTAGCAGTAGGAATATCTTGTGGAAAGCTTGAAAATTTTAGAAGTGGACTGCAGATTTTCTGTATGATGAAAATAAAGGACATCCAGGTTCCATGTATTTAATTAACAAAAGCTTGGTAAAAAATAAAATTCGTCGTCCAGGAGAAGTATTATTTTACGTTAATTAAAGATTTTCTGTAGTATTACATTAAATGCTTAATGCACAAAATTAAACTTGATAAATTCGGCCACCAACAGGAGCTGGGTGTTCCACTGGAAGTGAGGGCTCGAATGCAAATCAACATGAGGGTAGAACCTTACCCTGGCAAGGGCGGGATTTTCTTCCATCTCGGCAAAATTGAGTAAGTGCGACAGATGGCCCAATATCATAGCACACCGTACAGTATTTTAATTTAAGGGTACAGCCTTATCTTGGGGAAGATAAGACTCTCTTCTACCTTAGTAGAGTTGAGTGAATGAAGAAACAATATCAGTTTGCCAACAAATAAATCTTGTTGTTTTTTACCTATTACTTTTCAAAGGAGCGTGCCACGAGCTTCTAGCAAATGGATAAACCATCACTTCGAACCAGCTGTGGCCGCAGCTGGCGCATGCAGCAGGCAATGCTGCAGAATCCGGGAATGGTTAATCGCAATAGCATACTGCCCATCTTTAAAACAACGCCAGCCTCGCGTGGGGTGGTCAGTCAGCGTTCTAACGCCAAACCTGGAAATTACTCATCAACCTTAATCTCCAGACCTTGCACCAAGAGATAATCATCTCTTATATTACCACGTGAAAAACAGTAACACATGAAGCAGCACACCAGAAGCAGGCAGCAGGCGCTGCAGTTATTTGCTCCTCATCCCCTCTCCCCTACCCATAAATCACTGCAATGTTGTCTAGGAAAGAGAAAACACGCTGCCTTCTAAGCTAGATAATTTATCAAACTATGCAATTGCAGACATACTGTTCGAAACAAAAGGCTAACACCAAGCACAATCATCAACAATAGCTTGTTTGATTTACCAGTTTCATCAAATTGATTTAATACATCTACAGTACCATTTTAATTTCTCTCTAACGCCAGTCCAACTTCGGATCCAGTTGAATTAATTTTCTAATCGATTGCACTTGAGAAAATTGCTGTTCTAAACAGTCGCGCCTAATTCCCGTCAGCAGCGGATATACTGTGTAAGCATAGTAGCCGTGCTCGGGGAGCACGCCAAGCAAGGCACTTCTCATCGATACCCGGGAAGACGTGCTAGTACGGTTTTGGAAAAACCCTTTAGTCGGCATATTTGCTCTGCAACTGTAGAGTTTTACACACACATCGTCTCTCAAACCACGGAACATAGGCCATCCAGTGGACCAACCGACCTGTTGATGACGTCACCTTTGGTCACACGTTCTTCAGCGGCTCCAGCCATTGGCGGACGCTGCTAGAAGTTACAAAAGGTGACGTCACCAAACAGAAGAGTGAGTCACCATGGGTGCGTTACAATGGGTTGTTAATGTCAATCTATGCCGAGCCCACTCGACTTGTCCGGAACTGCTGACAGGAACTTTAGCTTTGTCATTTTGAATGGTGCTGCAGGTGCTAGCAGCAGCCCGATTCTCTTGAACCGACTGAAATCTTTATTTTGTAGAGTAAATTTAAGTTCTTAAAGAGCTCGTAGTAAGTTGTTTAAGGATTATTGCCTGACATTTGAATCAACGGGTCGAAGCCAGGTCACCTGTCTGAAGCTTAAAACAAATTAAGCTTCGAACGCCTTATTTTGCTGCCTAGTCAGACGCCTCTAAGCCTTTAATCCCTGACTTGTACGAATCTTCAGGCAGGTGCCCCGACTTAACTTGTTTATTAAAGTTTCAGTCGTTGACCTATAATCAGCTGTCTGTGAGACTGCCATGAACTTAGTCTTACCCCGTAACATTGAGCTCCCGGTTGGATCAACATAATCGGACTGCTTATAACACACAGCAGCATTCAACGTTACGGAGCCAAAATTTTAGTCTGTTGTTTCCGACAAGGCGAGTCTAGTGGGCTTGGCTTGAATCTACGTCGACCACCCAAACGAATGTGCTGTATAGATTCGCTCGATTCGATGGTTAAAGTCGATCTAGGCCAAGCCCACCTCAATTGGACAAGCACCTTAGGTTCCGACACAATAAATCGAATTTGGACATTATCTTCATATCAGGAGCCCATGAGACGCCCACAAGCTCGATTAGGTATAGTCCGCAAATGGAGTTTCCAGCAGTCTCATGAGTACTCGGTCTGCTTGCAATGCCTGCAAGACGATCCAACTTGCGAAACCAATGCTATTGTTTGCGATTTCGAACTTGAGCGATCGGCTGAAATCGACGTTGACAAGGCAATCCAACAAGCTCTTTTTTATATATTCTGCATCCTAAGTAATGTGGAGCCTCCATTGCAGTCTCCTGGCCGATGTCCCAGAAGTTCTGCTCCCCATCATTTGGTTCGAGGTGTCGGCGGCCCTGACGAAGGACCTCGCCGCGCAGCTCAAACCGGTGGTGTTCATCATTCGGACTCCCATCATCACCATAATTTGGATACTGTTGATTGTGGGAGGCGTCTTCGGTATTGATGCCGTTCTCATGTGGAAACGAAGACAAAGTAGACGACAGTTAGCAGCCATTTCGAGAGATTAGAACACATGTTGTATGATAGAGAGAAGGTAAAATAAGCGGCGGGTCTCAGATTTACGTGTAATAGTATGCCTATCAGTTACGTAAGACGCCTGTTCGAAATAATCCAACCCTGTTTCATATTGTTAACCTATTTTGTTTGTTAACATGCTTTCAGTTATGCCACATACTGCAGAACCGATAGTATCCTCGGCAAATTTTGTGTTGTTCTGTCGTACAGAAGTAGTTTGCTTCGTAATTTATACGAGATATCAAAATTCTCATTCGTGGTAAACTTGGAATTCAGAATCTATAGATGTGCTATAACAAACAAATAAATATCATTTATTTTCTCGTATACAGGGTACAGTGGATACACCTATCGAGGTTTTCTTTTTGCCTTATTTCTAGAATTTTGAAGAACTAGTAGTGTGAAGAGCAGGAGAAGCAGTCTGTGATGAGA
>LQNS02007217.1:9758194-9768906 GCA_001587735.2 Parhyale hawaiensis | reverse complement strand
AATCCCTCACTACGAAGTTGAATTATCCGTTTACGAGTAGCTTCAGGGATTTCTTTAACTTTGGGCATTGTAGTGAGAGTGTGCGCGACTTTAACGAGGTCTAGAGAGGAAATGATTGCGCCGGCTGTGGTTTGTTTACATTGCATTTGCTTCGAGACGTTTCGTGAACGTTCTAGAATAATTTCCAAACTAATTTATTCCAATTATACTATTAAATATCAAAGGTTGAACATCATATATATTTTGGTCAAATACTTTTGTCCCTCATTACTTCTACTTGTGTTAAATTTTCTTATTATAAGTGCACATTTGACTCTTCTGTTTAAATATTCTACCATATTTATGTTATATAAACTTCCTGTATTAATTATCCTAAAGCAGACCCTGAATTTTTAAAAATACATAAAAATAGAGATGTGCAAATACTTATGTCTAGGCACTTTAGATGTGTAACTATGGAGTGTCCAATAACTATCATAACTGCGTAAAATAACGATTAGTGGTGCAGTACAGTAGAATCAGTCAACTTCAGATCTCATGTGTCACTGTGGATATTAAGGTGTCAATTATCATAGCGAAAGCCAAGGCTTTAAAAGTGCTATCAGTTTAGCGCTGCTAGCTGATTGCAGCAGTGATAAAGTTTGTTTGTGCAAGAGAGTTTAATGTCTTCTCATTTGTTACATAGCTGTTGTGAAGGAAAGTACCTCCATACACTATCGAACCGAATTCTGTGTTAGAGTAAGCAACACTTCATGGTTGCCGAAACTGTCCAGTGCCACGGAGTAGGTGCGCCCCACGGGAAGTGGTTACCGTAGCTGCTTCGCCGCTGCTATTTTTTCAGGACATAGTTCTTTCCATGCCTGGTTAGCTTTTTTAAACTTTGTGTGAATATCTATCATGTTTTATTCTTGCTTCTGTACTTGCTGTTTCACGTTTGGCGAACCTCCTTGCCTGAGCTTGCCAATTTAATTAAGATTCAACGTGTCGCTGCCTTTTTTTTTTTTAGAAACTTTTGTTATAAAATGGTGGTTCAAGGGAAAAATTTTCTAAAAAAAAAAGGCAGCGACACGTTGAATCTTAAGTAAATTGGCAAGCTCAGGCAAGGAGGTTCGCCAAACGTGAAACAGCAAGTACAGAAGCAAGAATAAAACATGATAGATATTCACACAAAGTTTAAAAAAGCTAACCAGGCATGGAAAGAAGTATGTCCTGAAAAAATAGCAGCGGCGAAGCAGCTGGGACCACAAGCCACATAATCATTTGGTTGCGTAGCAGAAATTTGTTTGAAGTTAGAACTTGTTTTTGTTAGCTAAGAATTTGTTTACTTTCGTTGGGTGTTTCTTCTCCTTGGGTTCCCTGGGGTTCCTTTGGATGATTCGTAGGCCATCTGCCCACTAACAACTTCCGTTGCCGATAGCAACTTAGAGGCAACTCAACTAATCCGTTCACGTAGCTATGGCACGGCTTCAGCTTGCACAAAGTTCAACTGTATAATTTTTTTTTATATTTCAGTTGCTACTGCAACTTTTACACTATAGCGAGTGGCAATATTGAACTTTCAACGACTGCTCCTAATTATGAGCAGTTTAAGACCACAAAGATTGATATTTTACGAATTACAGCACAATGTTCATTGATATCATGCTGCAGTCACGGCCACGTCTACGCAATCTAGGGCAGTTAGCGACAACGAAAGTTGTTAGTGGGCAGCCGGCCTATGAGCCCGAAAGCTCTACATACATCAATTTCTGAGGTTATTGTGTTCAAATCCGTCATTGGAAGAAAATCAATTGTATGCGATGCTACAGTACATTAAGTGTAATATATATGAGCAATTTTTTCTTTTAAATTTTAATATTCCTAGAAACTATGTTGAATTTTCAATTTTTCTTAGTATCCGAAGGTATTATATGTATCGCCCAATGATGATATATGGTTGTAAATTTAGTTTTCCTGTTCTGCAACATGTTCCTAATGGGACGACCAAACAATTGACATTTATTTGTGGTATTTGCGAAAATTAAAACTCATTTTATTAACACCTACTTAATTCGGCTTCCAGGCCCAAATGCGAGAGGCCTGATTGCTGTGTCCATTCAATGTATGGTGAGGTCTATTAACAAGTTCAATGTTTCTGATGGCAATAACGTATCGAAAGTGCTTAGAATTCAAATAAACAGCAAATGAAGTATAAAATCGAAAGATTAGCAGTAATGTCACCGTTGGTTTGGCTGTATCATTCATTAAACGAATGAGTACCAGCTAGTCTCTTCCCCTATTGTTCAAATGTCAACAGAATGATGCCGGATGCTAATTTTTGCCCGGAAGACAATAATTACCAGGAAGCAAAGAGAGTAAAGGGAGGACTCACGAGAAATTAGCATTAAAAAGTGACGTCACTATCGACGAATCTATGGCTGAGCAGCCTAGGAGTATTTTAACTAATTGGACCAAATATCGTCCTAAATTGCGAAATTCATCTTCTGCGTATAAAAAATTTAAGATGATATATGCTAATTGGCAATCTATACTATAATAGGAGAGCTGTCTGTCCGTCAGTCCATCCCTCCGTCGGTCTGTCCGAAGCCTTATTTTTCCCTATCCAATACTGAAGCAAAAAATTTCAAGGCACCAACTTTTTTCTGCCAAGCTGTATCCAGGATACGAACCCGAGAATTCCCGAATTATTAGTGAAGTCCTAATAACGAGTCTTTGTGAACTTGGTTGCTTATGTGTACTTGGTGAATTTCGTGGACTTCGTGGGCCTGGTGAAATTTGGAGTATTGTGAATTTTTTCGATAGGATGGTAAGGTATTTTCAAATACATACTTGCATGACTTATTCAACAAAAGGGTTGTTTTTGGCGTACTAGTTATCTATAAAAATCGCAGTGCATGCTGGTGGAAACTTTTTTTTTCTTGCTTGAAGTCTTTTTTACACTTCATATTCAGTCCACAGTGCTCTTCACAGAACATATTTATTCCTTACCAACATATAGAAACACCATTATAAGCAATTATGTACACTGTAATAAAAATCCGTAAATTTTGCGGAAAATTCTTGGCATTATAGCTGCTAGGGAATTTTCCGTAAGATTTACGGGAATTCCGTAATTTGCTCAGCAGTAGGGAAAAAAGCAGGCTCGGTCCGGGATTCGAATCCTCGTCATAGTGGATCCAAAGTCAACATATTTACCACTGCCCTGTCATATGCTTCTACGAGAGAGCTGTAGGCCATTTGAAGCAAATGTTGTTGGCTGCTGCCAGGGAGGTATGCTTTAGTCGAGTTTGTTTGTCTAGCTGTTTGTCTATCTGTCTGTTACTGATATTTAAGGAATTTACTGTAATTGTTTTGTATGTCAGGAGGAACAGATGTTTAACTTTTTGTGAAAATCTATTCATCTATTTGTTCGTCTGCCTATTTTTCTTAGCAACATAACTCAAAAAGTTATGGACGGATTGTTATGAAATGTACATGAGTTGTTGAGGCATATCGTGAAAAGTTTGTGACAAAATTTTTACGATAATCTGTTAGTTAGTTTGCCTGTTTGTCTCTGAGTTAACTTTATGCTTGTTCGCAACATAACTCAAAAGTTATGAATGGATCTCTATGAAATCTTTAGGGATAATTAGCAAGTTGAATTCAGTAAGAAATAATTGAATTTTGGCGATGATTGCTTGGTCTATTCGTGTGTTTGAGTAGTATTTTGCAGAATATATGTTAGCAGCATAACTAAAAAAGTCATGAACGGACCTTTAAGAAAATTATAAAAGTTGCAACTACTATCAAAAGGCATTATTAATTGGAGTTTCAGAACCAAATAAATATTTCATTACCGTGCCTTGCTTGGCGGAGGTAGGTGCGCTCAGAATGCTTAAGTAATTGATGCATAATGTTATTTGTAAGTGATTGACACAAAACTGTACATGTACGTTCAACAGTCACGCACTGTATTTGCTGAGTATTGTTGTCTAATGGGAACGTATTTATATCGTTCACAATTTGTTCAACTTAGAAAGCTAAGTTTTGAAATAAACTTCGTCAGTTCAACGAAATTGCTCAGTTAAATACAGTGCCTATACAAGTATTTGCACAACTTTTATTTTTTATGTATTTATATAAATTCAGGGTCTACTTTAGGATAATTAATACAGGAAGTTTATATAACATACTGTATATATAATAGAATATTTAAACAGAACAGTCAAATGTGCACTTATAACAAGAAAACTTAACACAAGTAGAAGTAATGAGGGACAAAAGTATTTAACCAAAATAAATATGATGTTAAATCTTTGATATTTAATAGTATAATTTGAATAAATTAGTTTGGAAATTATTCTAGAACGTTCACGAAACGTCTCGAAACAAAAACAATCTAAACAAACCACAGCCGGCGCAATCATTATCTCTCTAGACCTCGTTGAAGTCGCGCACACTTTCACTATAATGCCCAAAGTTGAAGAAATCCCTGAAGCTACTAGTAAACGGATAATTCAACTTCGTAGTGAGGGAATAACTTATAGAGTAATAGCAGAACGTGTCAATATTCCTTTTTCAACGGTTGGAGCGATAGTCAGCAAGCATCAAGTGACTGGGGCGGTCTCCAACCTGCCAAGAGCCTAGAGCTCCGCGTAAGATCATGGGTCGTCCTCGGCGCTACATGCTACGTAAGGTGACTAATGATCCCATGACAACTCGTGCTGACCTTCAGAGCGAACTGGCGTCTCAGGGACTGTATGTCAGCAAGAAAACTATTGTTAGGGAATTGAACCGTACTGGCATTCATGCTCACACTCCTCGCAAAACTCCTCTTCTTACAGCAAAGCATGTCATGAGCAGCTTAACATTTGCCAAAGACCACCTGGATAAAGGAAATGAGTTTTGGGAAGGGATTATATGGTGTGACGAAACTAAAATAGAACTTTTTGGCCGAAACGAAGCTCGGCATGTATGGAGGAAACGTGGTACTGCCTATGACCCCAAGAACGCCATCCCCACCGTGAAGCATGGAGGGGGCAGCGTCATGGTGTGGGGTTGCTTTATTACCCATGGTGTTGGAGATCTTCATATCATTGATGGTTAGATGAATAGTCTCATATACAGGGAGATATTAGAGAAGAAGATGCTTCCAAGTGCCAAAAAATTCTACGGACGGAGCAGGTGGACCTTCCAACAAGACTACGACCCCAAGCATACTGCAAATTTAACGAAAGAATGGTTTCAAAAGAAGAAAATAAATGTTCTTTCATGGCCTAGCCAATCACCGGACCTTAATCCAATAGAAAATTTGTGGCGTCTTTTTAGATCTGGTGTCCACAAACGGTGTCCCAAAAACCTTACTGAATTACAGGTTATCTGCATGAAAGAATGGAAAAAAATACCATCAAGTGAATGTGAAAGTTAATTTCCAGCAATAACGATCGTCTCCATGCTGTTTTTGCCAATAAAGGTCACGCCACCAAGTACTAAGGTCATGATTTTTTTGGTCAAATACTTTTGTCCCTCATTACTTTTGCTTGTGTTAAATTTTCTTGTTATAAGTGCACATTTGACTGTTCTGTTTAAATATTTTATACAAACTTCCTATATTAATTACACTAAAGCAGACCCTGAATTTTTAAAAATACATCAAAAATAGAGTTGGGCAAATACTAATGTCTAGGCACTGTAAGTATTACACAGCAATTCTGCTGCCATGGTTCTAGTTTGCATTCAGTTAATAAGTTTTATCCTTTATAATGCAGCTCTGATATTCTGACCAGCATTGATCAAACAGAAACAGACCCACCGATCATCGCCTAAATTTAATTATTTGTGTATTTTACCATTGCTAGTTATTCCTGAAACTTTCATGGAGTTCCATTCATAACTTTTTGAGTTATTTCGAGAACAGGCATAAACTAAAACACAGAGGCAAACAAGCGAACTAACAAACAGATCATCGTAAAAATTTGGTCACTAACTCTTCGCAATAAACGTAACAACTGATGTAAGTTTCATAATCCGTCCATAACTTGTGAGTTATGTTGCTTAGGAAAAATAAGCTAACTAACAAACGGATTGGCAGATCTTCACCACAAGGTAATCGTCTGTTTCCCCTAGCATACATAACAATCCCAGTAAATAAAAATCCGTAACAGACAGATAAACAAACCACTAGACAAACAAGCTTGACTAAAGCATACCTCCTTAATTGGCGGAGGTAAATATCATCAGCAGCCTACAACATTTACTTTGATTGGCATACAGCTCTCTCGTAGAAGCACTGAACAGGGCAGTGGTAAAGATGTTGACTTTGGATCCACTATGAAGAAGATTCGAGTCCCGCACCGACCCTGCTTAATTTTTCTCCGATTGATGGGTAAATTACGGAATTCCGTAAATCTAACGGAATTTTCTTGGCATTATTGCTGCCAGGGATTTTTCCGTGAAGTTTACTTAATTTATAGTAAAATGAAAATCAATATATATTATTTTTCTTTTCAAAAAAACGTATGAAATTGCAAACGAGATCGTACTTGGTACATATATCGAATAAAATGTCAGTTTATAGGTAACAGCCACCCGGTACAATGCGAAGTATGCGCAGGTATAGCCGCTGGAGAAAGGGCAAAATACAGATTTCTTCCAGTAAACCGAAATACGGGATTTAAACAGGTAACATTTACGGAGCTTTTTCCGTTAAAGTTACGGATTTTTTCTCAGTGTATGCGAGAGCAACCACAGTAGCAGTTAGCCTATTGCTCGAACTTTCTGTACTTTGCGACAACATTTTACAGAATTTTGCAGCTCAAGTAGCTGGTCAGTCATGAGCGGAAGATTGAATGGAATAAATCGAAAAAATACGGTGATGTGTTTAAGAAAACAACATACGAAGGCCTGAGGTCCCACACTCAAATACTTCTACTCGTCGATGTGATTAAATGCGTGCCTGAGTTTTTATCCTCTTATTCATGCCGGCTCCGATGACGTCGAGGCTTGATGCCGGATGCTATTATTTGCTAAAACATATAAGATTCTGTTTTGTAATACCTACTCGTTGACGTTCATATTACGTTACTGGTGCTTTGGTGGTATTCTTGTTTGATGCTAAATCTCGTTGAGACCCATTGTAACATTTGCGTTTGGCACTAACTCTCCAATTCTTTTGCGACAGTGAAACTGTTGCGGTTTTAAAACGGTGGCTGATAATTGTTTAGTTTTGGCCGATCCAAATTATTCAACTACAGCATGCGCAGGCAAACTAATTACGAACTGAGATTATTAGACTGACATTTGTCTTGCTCTTCAGCTGTAACAATCACAACTATTTAACTTTTCAACGGAACTCGATGACTATTGGCCAACGAAGTCTGCTTGTGTCTGAACTGGGATGCAAATTTTCGTAAGATATTCCGGGCTTGCAGAGGTTTCTTCAGAATTTCACTCTCCTGGAAACCGGTCTTCATAAACACCGGCTCACAGAGGAATATGGCTTTACTGGCGGGACCCGTGGAAATTCCACGGTTGATAAATGTCTTTACTTTTAAAATGTCCCAGACGCACGTTACTCTATAATAATTCAAATTAGTTTTGATTTAATGCAGCTCTTCTAACGGAAGCCACACCGTCTAAGTTAACGCCAGTCACTTAAGCCTGACGAACTCTGTCTAACTCAACAACGTCCGTTTACCTTTATATATATCGTCTAAGCTAACACCAGTCATACATCCGATGTTCCATGTGAGTCTTGAAACATACCGCACCACCTGTTCCCCACATCTCCCCAACCAACTTTATCTAACGCAACGGTGCACCTTACCTAACCCAACACACCTTTGTCTATCTCGAGCAGCACTCACCATTTACCACTGCTCTATCTAACTTAACGTATCTCGTCCAAGTTAACGCTTCTGATCTAACCTAACGTTCCTCATCAAAAATTACGCTCCTCATTTCACCTGTTGCTTCTCAGCTAACCTAACGCTCGTCGTCCATTGTAACACTGTCCATTTAAGCTATTAAATCTAACCCTCATCCAACAAAGGCCTCTCACCCGACCAAAAGTTTCTCATCCAAACTAACACTCAACATGGCGCTTTTCATTCATACTAACGCTTCTCAATTAATCTAACTCCTCTCAGGGGGCATAGGATGGGCCATAGGCTATAGGGTTAGGTTAGTTAGGCTGGCCTATCCTATGTTATGGGGAGTAGCGCCCCCAGGGATTTGCGTAGGTTATCTTAGCCACTAGCTGACCCTTCGGACAACTGTCCTTCGTACCCACTCTGCGTCCTTCCTGAGTTCGTACTGCTACTGGTCTTACTTTCATCTGTTCTTCCTCTTCTTCCCCGAATTGCAGTTCCTATGAGAGCTAGTCCACCTTCGTGCATGGGTGCCCCATTTCTGTCGACATACTTCTACATGTCCCTTCCCTTTCCTCTCTTGAATCACCATAGTTGTATCTAGGAAAGCTTAAGAAACTAATATAAGAATAATAAGCTGACCCTCTTCATCCGACCTAAAGCTCCTTATTCGACCCAATGCACCTTCTCTTACAAATCACTCGTCATCTTACGCTGCTCTATTTAACCTCACTCCCTTATCGAAACAAACACTCCTCATCCAGTCTAACGCTTCTCCTCTAACATTATACTCCTCATGTAACCTGATACACGTCATCTAATCTAACACTAATCATCCATCAGAACGCTTCTCTTCAGGCCTAACGCTCCTCACGTAACCTAACATTCCCTAACCAACCTCACGCTTCCCGTCAAACTAACGCTCCTCGTCTACTCCAACATTCACAGCTCACACTCCAAATGTGGTTTCAGGACTTTCCATTATCATTACAATGCGTGGTGGAAGTATTAGAACTCAGAATCTGCTATTTTTTCATTGTTTATGTATGCGTTAAATAAATAAGCTGCGCTTCTATTAAGCTTTGCAGGTTCTCTCTTACTTAATTTTTTCCCGCTTCTTTCCTCTGATACAGCTGTCTCATCTCTCAATTTCTTTGTAAGTGGGCAGCTAATAACTAACTACTGACATAGCCAGGCGTTCCATTAGTATTCTTGCAAGAAAATTCTAACCAGTTGGCATGGTTTCGTTTTAATATACGTTCGTAGACAGGATACAGGCAGCTACTGTAAGTATAGCTCGGGCCGTTTAAAACATCGATGATTTTGTACGGCGAAGTTTGAAGACCTGGAAGAGAGCTACCAGGAGCTGGAGCGTGCGGAAATTCAACAGAATGAAAACACTGGTCTTCATTGGTACCCTAGACCTTAGCATGCATACCAAGCACGGTGATACCAAGTGTGAAACAAAATCAACGTCTGACAGCAGATCTAACAATGACCCGTGAGTAACAGCAGCTTAATAAACGAAAGCTTGGCTACGGTTCTTCCCTATTGAGATGGCATCTAAAATACCGTAATTTTCCCCTATCTAATTGTGAAACCGTAACGATCGCACTAACTAAATAAGCAAGGTACGTAGGGAGGAACAAGTACATTATATGGTTTACTAGATGGAACCTGTGGAAATTTCACACAAGGAAAGCACCCGAGAGCAGTCCCAGTTTGAAAGAGTGCAACTTTATTCCCTTCTCTGCCGAGGTGTTATCCAATATACTGGGTGTCTCAAAAGAATAAAAATGTTACATTTTCCATTGGTAATAAGAATGACAAGCGCTGTGATTAATGACATATTTACTAAAATATAGTTCCTTCAATGTCGAGCTTTCGATTCAATCTTGAATCATTTTCAGGAGTAGAATAACTTGCAATGAATTCAGAATTTACTTGTTACAATATTATTATAGTTAGGAGTATGAAATGGATCTCATTCGAAAGAGCAGATTCTAAAGTTTCGTTTCGGTATATAAATTGCATTCCCAACCCATTTAATATGGCGCACCTAATTTGGAATTTATTGCATGATTTTCTCTCAAAATGCAGCTAACTTTGGAACAAAACATTTTCACAGTGGAATCATATGGAAATCATAAATTTGAAGTCATTGTTCTCCAGTCATTTCAGCGAAAACTCGGAATAAGAATAGCAAGACCCACAGTGAAAAGAGTCTACAACAAATGGAAAGAAAAAGGTACTACTCACAAATTGAATAAAGGGAATTCGGGACGTCCAAGAACTGGAAAAGCAGAAGGCAACATTGATGCTGTACGTCTTAACAATATGATTAAGCTGAATATTTCTGTTAGACAACTGTCTGCTGTTACCCAATTAAGCAAAGCAACTTGTCAGCGCATTTGTCGAAAAGACCATCAGCTAAAACCAAGGAGCTTCTAATGGGAGGAGCAAGCGCAAGCACTCTCTGGACGAGTAAACACATGGCTTTGTCACGTGATCATTTGGAGTCCTTAAAGTGGATGAAGTGGCAGTGGTCAGCACATATAATTAAGGAAGATACAGACAGTTCTTCAATATTTTTGCAAAGACAATCGTGTCTGTGTTAGGAAACAATGAGTACAAGCCCATATATATATATATCAAAAATTAATCCCATATGGGTTATTAATTGTTCAGGGTAGACGGATGAGCTCCCTCATACACGCACGGCTCTGCCTTAATATCCTTGCGCTGATGCAGCGGGCAACACAAGTACCTTGCGTGCTTGCGTTGCTTTTAGCTGTTTGTGGCTTGGTGGTATGAGTGGCGGCGTGGTAATCTCTAGGTCCCCGGATCGAATCCTGACTCGATTCT
>LQNS02007217.1:9677246-9689167 GCA_001587735.2 Parhyale hawaiensis | reverse complement strand
GCATAAGAAAACATTGCAAGTATACTGTAATTTTTCTATATCTATCAAATTCTTAGCTGACAACACTTGCACAATTCAGTGGTGAAATCAAACTAAGAAAGGTTAACTAACTAGCCTAGAAGAGATGCAAGGCAGATGGACTCCATAACAAACTAGGCTAGGATAAAACATTGTGGGTTAATTAGCGTAAGTGTGCTACCTCATGTCCAGTAAGGAGAGTGAAATTTACTAACCAAGGAATTTCCATGGGTGCAGCTAACATTTATCATTAGGTAGTTAGAAAGTGGAAAACTGAAAATTTAATTGAGTAAAATGTTTAAACAAATATATTTTTACACCATAGTATTTGCTTTCACCTGACCAAGATATGCAGACATAAAATTAAGTAATATTTAGCATATTTGTAGTCGTATAAAAGTAGAATAACGGTAGTAGAGTAGCGCTAAAAAGTAGCGGCTCTCCAGCTAACGAACTACAGTAGGCTAAGTAGCGCCGCTACGTCCACTTCTGATCGTACTTGAGCCTATTAGCCCAATAAAGTGATCCCGCTTTGCTAAAAATTAACGAGAGAAAACTTTATTTTCCATTAAAGCACGATAGATTCTTTGATCAAACAAGAAAGAAATATGCCGGTAGGAGTGAACAGGACACATACAAGAAGCAGTGATTACGGTAGCCTAACTAGCCTAGTTAGTCCGTTTGCTCACGCTGAAGCAGCAGCGCCAGTTGACCCGGTAACTTTATTACCTCGAAAATTGTATGGTACGTTTCAAATTTAAAGTTCCCTGAACTTGAGTTAATCGTTAGACACATGAAGAGCAATAAAGAAAGGAACTTACCTGTAACGATGGGTAGAAATAGTATCCACAGGCGCAACTGTCAACTTGACACTTCTTCGCGAACTCAGACACTCAAGAACTAACCTCCCTGTCACTACAATGTCCCGTATATGTATGCTCTGCAGGCAACTCGTGTTGTGCTGTGATTGGCTGAGTGCAGAGCACGTGGTACAATGTTGCTGGCTCTGATTGGTCAACGTCCAACTCCAATATTCTTACACGTTGCAATAGCTCCGACGTGTAAGTATGATGTCGTGTTCATGAACTTTCTACCGGCTTCTAGTAGTGTTATGAGTTATACAAATGTATTCAAAGCTATTGCCCACGATAAGTTTTAAATTATCCTTAATAAATAAGGAGGGCTATTCTAAAGATTTAACTGATTGATTCTCTTCCTGTTCAGAAAGGACAGAAATATCAGCAGCTCTACATTTGACTAAATTTATTTGAACATCTTAGCAGCATTATCCAGTTGCTCAACAAGGAACATTCGAGAAATTATAGATTGCAAATGCACATAGTTTGACTTAATAAACGTTGCATCCTAGTATGTTCTACATATTAACATATTATAATGTAGTAAAGTAGAATTACGACCTAGTAAGCAGCGTTAAGTCAATTGGAAACACAACTGCTAGCCTAACCATGAGCAGCAACTATATATATTGTTAATATTTACTCATTCTACCAAGTTTTAGATCACAACAACGATTTACGCATGTTCTTTGTAACAGTTTCATCATAGGTTGCAGACTGTAACGTTGAAATTTTTATGCAACTTCTAGTGAAAGCTGCTACGAGTGCAGCCGATTGGTGCGTCATGAGTATGACGACAAAATCGTCGTTGACGACGTCAGGTTCTGGAGAATCGGCAGGAAATTACACGCGAAGAGTAACGTGTCCGATAGACACGGATGCATCGCATCAAGGTTGGCTACAGTCATCGAGAAATCAGTGAAAGCAAGCTAATATCTCATTACGTTTTTTTTCTTTCTTGCGTCGAACCCTCGTTTAATGAAAGGGCTAAAAGGAAAATTAGGCGCTTCACATTAGCTAGCGGCATGTGATGACATCTTGTAGGTGACCTCATAACCTAAATCTGTGACTCGCTGGCCACTAATATCACTCAGGAGTCTCAGGTGGCCGGAGATAGATTCATATAACGCCGCGGATATCCAGTTAGAAGATTAAATGCAACGGGCTAAATAGTAACACGTTTAATTAAATTTTAATGGCAGATATCATCTGAGATATGCTATAAAAAATTAGACGCTTTGCCATCATCTCAGGAGATGTTCTTCATGGCCATCCAAGACGTTTCATTCATCAATGCTAGAGGCTACAAATCACAGATTTGGTAAACAATATTCCACAACTTTCCGAAGCGATTCCACATGTAATTCTATTCGCTCACAGAGTACTGGTAACAGTACCGTGAATAGCGCTAAAATTTTATTGTAAACTTACAGATTCATATTTTACGAATAAAATGCGAAAAACTCTCTCCAGTAGCAATGGGGTACGTAAACCCTTAACACTGGTTTAGAAATGGCATAATTCAGGCCATCACATCAATATGCATACAAAAATAAATACTAAAAGAAAAAACTTTTTAGTTCTACCGACTAGGCAACCACCTAACATATGCATGTATACCAACATATATGTATACTCATAGTGCGTAGATAGCCGATGCTAACAGTAATGATATAATTGATATGAATTAAAATGTTAGATGCACGTTGTCTTATCGGAGTTTAATAATCGTGGCTAGACATAAACTATGCCAAAACATAGTATACTCCGTTTTTTATACAATGGTTCATTGAGAAAAATTGTAGTTCGTGCATACGCTGATCGTCCCAAAGTTTTTTTAACTCTCCTAGACACAGCTTTGATCGAGTTCGCCAAGAAAAGGTGTGGGCTGGTCTACACGTTTTTAAGTTAGCCTTTTCAACGTGTTCCCTTATCCACTCGTCCGAATCTGTTGCTGTGCCGCAGAAACAAAAAAAAACACCGTTTTCTAAATTCTATTTCACTCTATTTTTACAGAGGTATTCGTAACGTGCCTAGCGACACTGGCCGAGGAAATTGATTTTGCGGTTAACATTTACGAAAGTTTTTAGCTTATTACATCATTAGAGCGAGTGGCTAAAAGCCTAGTCTTCACTAAAAAACAAAGCACCAATGTGACTGTTAGTTAGTACTACATGTGGGTTTTCCAGTGGAGGGAGCAGTCAAAGTTGACTTTACTTTTTAGTCTGAATCGCGGTAAAAAAAAAAAACACTTTACGGAGCAAGACTAAATTTCTGGAAGTCTCAACGGTAACCAATTTAGAGTCCACACCTGAAACTCAATTTATCAGGTCGAAGCCGGAAGTTTCGAACAAGTCAAGCCTGGAAGGCTTGAATTCGGCTCCCAATCGAAGGTGCCGCAGCCACGTTGGTTTGGGCCATGAAATTTAAATTGAGGCTTCACTTGTCCCAAACTTAAGACAAGTGTGTTGGCCTCAACCAGTTAAACTCTATTTTAGGCGTTGTTCCTTAATTAGTTACTCATGAGATTTCCAGGAACTCAATCTTACTTCGTATATAAAGAAGCTTTCAGCCGACGCAACGCAATCTCATTGATTTTAGCACCATGAAACACGTTTCAAAGCAAATGAACTCAAAGGGACAAAGCCAAAGCGTCTGATTGAAGTTTCAGGTAAGTTAAGCCTCGAATGCTTAATTTAGGCGCCCAATGCACATTCGATTGTCCGCAGAAATTAAGTCATCGAGGCTTAGCATGGTTGAAATTTCAGACTAAAGTTGTAGCTTATTTGCCTCTTTAAACCGCGTTGCAAACAAATTACGTTGGGCCTGCTGGTTACTCCATGAATTTTCTAGACGTTTGAAGGGTAATTCATTAAAGGTCAACTTCTGAAACTTGAATTAGCTGGTCGAAGCCAGCGCACAAGCCTGATGTTTCGAACAAGTCGGTCCTCATAGGCTTAATTTGGTACCTAATCAAACTCGCCCCTATAGTGTGCTCCTATCCTAGCTGAACCGTATCCATCCTAACCTATTCTTAATTAACCTAACTATTTAACCTAGCCTAACCTGACACATATTCTGACGTAAGCTATGTATGTGTTTCCCGTTCCTAAAGTGTACAGTATACAGTAATGTAGCACAGCCTGTATCCGCGCACAATTAGAGTACATGGTCGACAGTGTGACTGATAGACAGACAGACAAAACACTTATAGTAATTTAATTATTTTCAAGGTTACATGTAGCCTCCGTAGCATTAATAATGATGGCTATTTTAATAACCCCTAACGTTCTGTAATTGAAAGACAGAGTGGCTGGCTATACAGCATACAATTTGCGTCTGTAAGTAACTTATATGAACGCGAGGTAAACATGTTCGCAAAAGTGAGTCGAACCGCGTCGCACTGCACGGTCACGTATCTGAAAGTGAAAGGGAACGTTCTTTCCTTCACTTTCTTGCTCCAAGCAACGGTGAAAAGTGAAAAATTGCCATTGCAGTGCGCAGCAGTTACCTCATGAGCTGTTAACTGGAGAGCATGAACCATGCAAGAAGGTTTGATGGTAATTCTCTTGATTAAATCTCGTTCGTGTGAACTTTACGAAAGTCTAAGCCTAAATTTATCAAGGTAGATACAAGCTTGTGGAGCCCGACCCGTATTGAATGATATCGCACAGTTACCTACCACTTGTAAGTTCATATACGAAGCTGAAGTGCCCTTGGTGTGTGAGAGTACAAGTGCATGTACGTACGAGCTCTCTCATTGGCCGAAGGCGCAAGGGTTTGTGCGTGTTCTACAATTACAAGTGTGGGTTTCATTATCTGTGTTGTATCATAGATCGTTTTTCTCTCGGAATCAAGAGATCCTGTAAACTACTAGGCAATAAATCCAACAATGTTGTAACGTTAATCAATCTAAGTCTTGTCGATAGTTCACCAGCGCTTGCACAGTATATTCAGTAGCAGAGGAGTATTGCAATCACAATTTTTGAATTACCGGTGCTCTACCAGTCCAATCCGCTCACAAATATTGTGTCGCAATCCCAACCCCGTAAAGCAATAAGTACAATTACGACACGAGTTACGGTGATGCACACGCAACCATTGCGAAACATCTATTAACACAAGAATAATAAATAATAATAATAATAATAATAATAATAATAATAATAATAATAATAATAATACAACTGAACAAGAAATTAACTCCGTTGCTCGGAGAAAGTAAGGGTATGCATACTTCCGCCGAGTGTCATAGATAAAATTGCTGTTGAAACAGGATTTCATTATTGTTCAGCTTACACCTCCTGTTGATAGAGGACGCTTTTGTAATCTCACTTCAGGTTACGGTGATCGCGTTCCAGTTTGCGGAATCCCAAATAGTTTGTGATTGTGACACACCTCTGATGGATGAACATAGATATATATATATATATAATATATATATATATATATATATATATATATATATATAATAGCAGTTATATACAATACCGACTGTGATGAAGCACACAGTTCGTATACTCTGTAGTATTAAGTATGGGAATCAAAATTCTCTCGTTCATTATTTCATTACTATGTTCCGGTGTCTCTTTGGGAATGGGCCTATTGGTTCATCTACTGCCGCCTATCTAATCTAATCTAAAAAAGTACTTAATTGAATAGTGAATAATGGCATTGTGAACACCTCATTAGTTATGATGTGGCTGCTCCAGGAACTTTGAATTCGTATTTTGGAATGACATGCATCAGTTGAGCTGTGCGTGCGACTGTATACTGTGGCACCGGTATAAAAGTACTACATATGTGAAACTTACTCATACAAAATTTAGAATAGATGAAGTTGTGGGTTGGTTTAGATTTGGTTAGGGTAGAGTAGCTCAAGATCGGTACGTTCAATTTCTTATTCCTAAAATCCTACAAGAAATTTAAAAAAAAGGAGACTGCGGTTGTCTTAGTTACGAACAGAAGATGCTGCCAGCGGCTTAATTGTACTGAAAAATTACGGTTTAGCATATTTTTCGTTTTGGATCAGAACTGCAGTATTTTCCGGGAAACCGAAGTCCCTGGGTAGTCTGTTCAGCTATCGCACAGGTAAACAAAAGTCCCAGCTGTTGGAGGAGCTATGGAACTATTTCTTCCCCCCAGAAATCTACCTTATTAATAGAAAGCCTGGTGTGCTGTATAAGTGCTACTGTAATAAGTGCTTCCGGTGGCGTCACCTTGTGTACATGTAACGCTGAGGTGTACAGCACACACGTAACACACACGTGGTGCAGCAACAGCACGCCCTGTGCCGGGAGTACACACACCACAAGTGTTCAGTGATCGATACGAGCACTCGTTTCCATTATCGAATATCCATGCGTATTGCATCAGCCGCATGTAAAGGTAGAAATGATACTAGAGAACAATATTGTTCTGAAACAAAAAATGCTGATATAGTATACTAAAAAAAAAGATTCGAGTTATAAACTGCAAAAGAATTATTCGATAACAGTAGGAAGTGTGATAGTGAGAATGAAATTACAAACTTTTCTTCAGATCTCGTGTCTTGAAAAGTAGAGTTTCGAAAACTTGTAGCCGAACTCATTTCCTGCCAATACTTTTTCATTCTATTAGATAAAGTTAATAACGTAAAACTAAAGAAACTCTGTTCTAATTAATTCTCTGACAGTAAAACGAGTGTGTTTATTCAAATACTAATATAGAGACTGTAGTATATTTATCTGTTTATTGACCTGTCCTTTTTTCCTTTTTTTTTTTTTTGCTACGCACCGAGCACAGGAGCATTTACACAGCCGGTACGGTACTAATGATAAGTCTATCAGTATCATGGATACTGCTGAGGTAAGGAGCAATTACTGACAACAGCTGCTACCCAATTTGAAGGCTGATGTTTATTTTGCGTGAGACGTTCTGTCAACAGGAGAAACCTGATTTTGCTGATAACAGAAAAGAAAGAGCGGCACTCATCTCTTCTGATATTTGAAATTGGAGATGAATTAAGCGGGTGCACTGCAGCTTCAGTAGCAGACTCCTTGACTCACGTGACCACCGACATAAACACTGAAGAGCTGCCGATGCGATTTCTTTGCCGTAATTTTTGGGGACGAAGTGAAGTTGTATTTAGAATAGTCGATACATGCTGGAAGCTACGCGATTGACCCCTGATTCTAACATTTAGGTGCCGCATCGACAAATGAACGCCGACGAGCGTTGTCTTCAGTATTGTTGCTAGAAAATTAGCGACAGCGATGACGTCACAATTGACAACTTGCAGTAAATCATATGTTCGCAGCCATGATACCAGCGATATGAAGATATATCAAGACGCGCAGGAGACAATAATGACGTCACAACGGTCTCGAACGGCCGATTTGAGGCATGCTTAGAAGTTGTGCTTCTACGTAGTCTTATGTCTGTGGCCATTGCGTCAATCCTCCCCCTCCATATCCTCGTACGGATACGCACGCTAACATAACAGGTCAGCAAACAATTTGTTATTAGAATTTGTTCAACAGTTTCGCTTTGTGGTTCGAAAAGCGGAAGACCGTTTTTGTCTATGAGGTTCCAATTTCAAGTTATCAGTGTTATTACCACAGGATCCGCTACGGGAGTATTTACTGGCTCCTTACATGACGGCAGCAGCTTACAGAGAGCCGGAGCGTGAGTCTCGGCGGCTCTCAGGGAATGCGCCTCTTGGTCCGTCTACTACCTGCCATCATATGCTATTCCTACGAGGATGGCAATGGCGCGTATCTGACGGCGTGGGCACACTATCGCAAAAATTTCTCAGTCACTCACTATTTCGCTTCGGCCGTCACGTTGCCGTGACTACTATTCATTGCGCTTGAATGTCACGCTAAAACTATGCGTCATTGCAACTTTAAACTAACTCAGAAGTAGGAGGTATTCTAAAAGCTTGACAACTGCTGCTTGTTGCAACGCACAAACTGCACGAAACGACTCACACCTTAGATATTCTTTCTAGTGCCATAGCAATGTCCAAGCCGAAGCCTTGTGCGCTGCAACGCAATCGGGTGCAGATGCAACGCTACTTCTTCGTAGGCTACGTGTGCGCGCGCCCTGAAGAGCCCGATGCTCGACTCCAGCTTGAGTTGCAAATCCAAACTCAGCTTCTTAATTAGCGGCCTGCTGTGATCTACACACAGTTGCTTAACTTGAAAAGTCCAAGTATTCAGCAAGCTTTTATTAGCCTGTTAATGGTAAATTGTAGGTGATTATTATTCTATAATCCTCGGATAAATGCCTATGATTCTTTGATAGGCACGAGATAGCCAAGAAGAAGGAAAAGGTGTCAGTGATTGGCCCCGCAAAGTGGAGTTGAACTTATCTTTTACTCTTAGCTTATCATGAACTTCAGACAGGAGTGTTAGTTTCACAAATTTGAACCCTGATGCACACTGCAACACCAACACGATTAGGTTAGATGAGACAGTTCTAATGCAAATCATATTATGTTATGTACATTCTAAAACATGGCCACAAATTCCACTTGAGAACCATAATTAAGTTTTCGGCAGTCTCAAGCATAACCGATTCGAAATTAACTCCTGAAATTTCATTCAAACTGAAAAAGCGAACGAACCCGACTGAAGTTTTGAATAAATCAAGCTCATAGCTCGACACCCGGGCCAAGGGTTCGCCGACACCTTTGTTTTGTATAATTCTTACTATGCATAGGAACAGGTTGATATTGTAAACTTCTAGCGGGTGAATATTAAAAGTACCGGTGCTGCAGATCTAACCGACCCTATTGCCTATTTCTCGTTGTAAGGTGATGGATTTATCTGCAACGCTCGGTATATGACGTAGTACAACTCTGAAGTTACAGCATCCGGCTCCACCCTACAGTCTGGATCGCTGGTAAACTTTGGAACTTTCCAGAAGAGAATGCGTCAGTACGCAGTAGTGCAGACGGCGTTCTCGCTCTCATCCGACCGATGTTGCCACTTTCACTCTATCGACAAGTACTGCTGTACGATTAAATTACTGCTACGACTTCCTAGCGTAACTGGATGCGAAAATTTATGTGCTTGAACGACACACCAAGCAAAATTTAAGAACGACGTAATTATAACCAGCTTGTTTGTTTTACGTCTATTTTCTAATCGCTGTAAGTTTTTTTTAAGTATGCATAAGCCTATAAGCCTTAGATGACATGTTCTGCATTGTTTTGCGCAGGTAAGGTCAAATTAGTCACAAAATGAGTTTTCTGTTTTTGTTATATTTCTCTTGAGTTTGTATTTATTTGTTCGTTTATTTATTTCACAACTGAATGACGATTTTTCAATAATGCCTACAACGTTAAATAACTAAAACTATCCCGGTGAATTCACTAATAGAGCAAAATATAACAACACTATAGCTACTGTCAGCATACTTATCGTAAAGTAATAAAACAGCTGTATCTCTTATAAAATGGGGGATATGCTTATCCATAGGTTGGAATTGATATGTGTACTATTGTGTAGCCGATAATCCCATACTGCTCACTAAACTCGGAGAAAACATAGCTTCGCTTCAGTTATAACACGTGGCATACCTGAGAGTGTTTCTGTCTAGTATAGCGTAGAATAGGTATAGATAGGTTAGTTAAGAATAGGTCAGACTATGCTTGGATGAGTACCTAACCAAATTTATTGGAGTACATTTATCTCACTATACCGGCGTCAACACATGTTAGCATACGTGGCCTACAGCTGTTACGAGTGTGATGTAACTCAGGTAGGCCTAACAGCTACAGTATTCCCTGACGTGTCACTGTGGTGCTCACGTACGTACGACGCCTCTGACTGTACAGCTGATCCGCCCTTGCGTCATGCACCAAGGCCATCTACTGTAGACTCATGTGCACGCAAATTTGCTGAGGTGAAGATGGGTCTAAGCGACAATCAGACATACGTACGTGTTCTTTGGAACTCGTTGCTGTGTCCGTCTATCTATTAGCCTGTTAGCACGACAGTGCTTTGAACGTGTACTCCCTGCTGATCGTCCACACGTTGTACTCTATCATTATACACACCTTAGACCGTTCACTGAAACGTTTGCTACGATCTTAGCTGTCAAGTATAAGGAGCACGTGTCGCCAAAAGGGGTGCCACACGATGGTCTAATGAACGAATTTGCGAGTTTGTGGCCACCGAAATTAGTCAAATCACCTGAAAACGGACGCATTTGCGAAGAATTTCAGGGATGACACATACTGCATTCTTGACCGAGATTTGCTTGTATGCATATTACACTGAATTTTGTAAACAAGCCGCCTGCAGCATCCAAGTCGTTGTTGGAAAAAACTCTAGTAGTTGCCGTAGCTGATAAATTGTGATATAAGTTAACAAAGACTTCTAGTTAACTAATGCTAATTGTGATGAGAACATATAGGTATCATTTTATGTCCTTTTCTCGTGCTATTGCCCCTGTAAAAATGACAACGGCAGATTTCGAAACGAACCTTGAGGTCATTAGACCATAGATTGATTCTCTCGTGTGACTAAAGAATATCCGCGTATTTGCGTGAGTTTCCTCAGCTTTTGACCATCGTGTGCGCACGCCTTAGAACAGTGCGTGATATCTTTCCAGTTCTGCAGTAACATAAAATTCAAGAACTCCTGCACTTTCTGATCTTTAAACAACACAGCAAAGCAATCGGACGAGTAGCAGGAAAAATATGTTGATTTCACTACCGTGTGAAACGGTCTCAAGTCAGCCATTACCGCATAGTAACTATAACGCAGAACATGCCGTGGCTGCTAGTCACAGCTCTAAAGATATTATTTCAAGTTGTTTTGGTTTTACAAGCTATCGTACTAGATTAGATGACTGGTAGTATGTGGACCATTAGGCCCATTCCCAGAGAGGAGCCAGGACTTACGCTCCGGCCTACTACTAAAGCTGTTTCAGCTTGATGTGGGTTTGGTGGTATACCCAGTAAAATTTTACTCTACGGTAATAAAAGGCTTATGGCCCGACCCGACCAAGTTAAGCTGAAACCGTTAGCCTGAACTTGGCCGGCATCTCAAACTGTAGAGTTGGTTTCGCCCCTTTAGCTTGCATTGTAGGGGTTACTCACACTCTGATTTCGCCTGCGGTGGTAGAAAACTCCAGTTTTAGAAAGAAGAAGATTGAATTTTCCCGCTTCAGGGGTAATCTATTTGGGTTGCATGGCTGAAACGCTAATGAAGGTGACGAACTCTGCGCTCCTGTCTGCTGCTGCGGATAAACTAAAGCTAGTGTGCTTGACCTAATTTGCATATACGATTATGGCAGAAGTAGTGGGACCCATGGAAATGTATACGCACGGAGAGAGAGCAGTGAATGAGACTTGTAGATGTGACATGCATTTATTCGAGATGAAAGCTCCACCACACTGAGGATGTCACGTCTACTGCTCAGTGTTGCCATACTGAGAGGTAAGACGCTACCTCATCGAGCACTCTAAACTCGCCTAGAAATGAACGTGAATTGTAGACTGGCATAGCACTGACGCAATAAATTATTTGTAAGCAATTGCTAATGTAACACGGTACTGACAAGTTGCTTGCACATACATTTACTAATGAAATAAGTCGGTATCATCGATTAAAATACATTGATGAAACCAACTAGAGGATAAGTTTATTTTCCAAAGGACCGCTTCAACATCTCTATAAGAAATCTTTCTCTATTGTTAACGAAAGCACTGAGTTCTATTCATTATCAGTCAACTCAGACACAGAATTCTGAAATCAGTTATCACAAACCAGTTATATTATCACAAATAATCTGGAACGTCAAGGATCTTTGGAAGAAAAGACACAAACTGGCAGCCGAACAGAAGGAACGTTAGGCCCAATGGCTGTAGATGTAGACGAGATATGCCTTAGGTTGGACTGTGGGTAGACGTGCAGCATCGCCAGTGTCGAGAGCAGCTAGAAACACCTGCTTTTTTGTAGCATATTTTTTACATCCTCCGTCTTAATTTGAAAATATTCATTGTGAAAAAACTATTTTTAGACTGCGTACAGTCGGTGGGACACTCTTTGA
>LQNS02007217.1:9655088-9670866 GCA_001587735.2 Parhyale hawaiensis | reverse complement strand
ACTCTTCATAGAAGGTGGATTGCTACGATTCTGTGAGTAGAGTACGTTGCTGTTAAACATTGGATACAAAATTTACATAAAACTACAGGTAGAGAGGTATACGTTACACTGGAATATAATAATTATTAACGTAGCGCAAGAAACCCAAGAATGGCGCCATTAACACCATTATATTTGAACTGGGAGAACGTGGGTAATGCGGTCATAAAGTTTAACTGTAAAATTAAAAAAGAAAATAATCCTTATACGATACTTACGAGCCATGAAACAGCTTTAAACTCATTTCCACTGAATGAGAGGGAAAAAATTGTGGCGTTGTATATTAGCTTGGACGACGCTCTGGCAGAGGAATGCCGCAATGAATTCAATTCCTGTCAAACTTACGAGGATGCAGTGAGGTACCTTAAAACTATTTGTTCTTTTGAAACACCGACAGCACCGCTGGTTCGAATGATTTCCCAAAAGCAAGGAGAAACGGAAAGGGTTCTAGCTTATGTTACGCGCATGGCGAGAGACTACCAAGAAGCCTACGAACACGAAACCTCCTGGGAACTAACACATTTAATATGGCTTGGACTAAGGCCGGAAATAAGTCGAGAAATTAGTGAAATCAATCCGCCATCGAGTTTCCAAGAAATAGCACACTATGCTTTTAAAGCGGAGACTTGCCTTCATTTGAAGACATTATTAGGCTATCCGGAGGAGGATATTACTGAGCCGCCGTCGAAACGTGCCCGTGTGGACGATGCAAGCATAGTGAGCAATAACACCCGTGTGGACGATGTAAGCAATATTGTGAGCAATAACACCCGTGTGGACGATGTAAGCAATATTGTGAGCAATAACGCCCGTGCGGACGATGTAAGCAATATTGTGAGCAATAACGGCCGTATGGACGATGCGAGCAATGTTGTGAGCAATAACGCCCGTGTGGACGATGCGAGCAATGTTGTGAGCAATAAAGCCCGTGTGGATGATGCAAGCATTGTGAGCAATAACGCCCGTGTGGACGATGCGAGCAATGTTGTGAGCAATAACGCACGTGTGGATGATGCAAGCATTGTGAGCAATAACGCCCGTGTGGACGATGCGAGCAATGTTGTGAGCAATAACGCCCGTGTGGACGATGCAAGCGATGTTGTGAGCAATAACGCCCGTGTGGATGATGCAAGCGATGTTGTGAGCAATAACGCCCGTGTGGACGATGCAAGCGATGTTGTGAGCAATAACGCCCGTATGGATGATGCAAGCATAGTGAGCAATGACGCCCGTGTGGACGATGCAAGCGATATTGTGAGCAATAACGCCTATGTGGATGATGCAAGCATTGTGAGCAATGACGTCCGTGTGAACGATGCAAGCGATGTTGTGAGCAATAACGCCCGTGTGGACGATGCAAGCGATGTTGTGAGCAATAACGCCCGTGTGGACGATGCAAGCGATATTGTGAGCAATAACGCCCGTGTGGATGATGCAAGCATTGTGAGCAATAACGCGAGTGTGGACGATGCAAGCGATGTTGTGAGCAATAACGCCCGTGTGGACGAAGCAAGCGATGTTGTGAGCAATAACGCCCGTGTGGACGAAGCAAGCGATGTTGTGAGCAATAACGCCCGTGTGGACGATGCAAGCGATGTTGTGAGCAATAACGCGCGTGTGGATGATGCAAGCGATATTGTGAGCAACAACGCCCGTGTGGACGACGTAAGCAATATTGTGAGCAATAACGCACGTGTGGATGATGCAAGCATTGTGAGCAATAACGCCCGTGTGGACGATGCAAGCGATGCTGTGAGCAATAACGCCCGTGTGGACGATGCAAGCGAAGGTGTGAGTGGCAACCCCAGGTGTAGAAATGATAACGAAAATAATACCACAGGAGTTAGCAAAAATAGCGCCGATGATAGAGTGGACGGAGATGAAGATGTCCAAGAAGATGCTCAAGCGGTTAGCGAAAAACATTCCCAAAATGAGGAAAAAAACTGTCCTGTGGTTACTCCTCGTGCCTCCCAAGAAGCAAGTACGCGAAAGGTTAACGAAGATAACTCTAAAGACGGGGAAAACTGCGGAGCGATTAGCCCCGGCAATTCTCAGGAAGGAGATGCCCAAGCGGTGAACGTGGAAAATTCTGATGGTAGAATGGACGTAGAAGAAGAAAACTGCCAAGCGGCTAGTCCTAGTAACTCTGTGGTTGAATTGGATGCTGAAGACGAAAAAAATGCGACAGCATCCAGCATTCACCGCTCTGAAAACATAACGGACGGTGAAGAACAAAATCACAGTAATGCTACCAGTTCTAACTCTGAGGGTAGAACGGGTGAAGGAGAACAAAATCACAGGGCGGCTGGCAGTCATAACTCCGAAGGTAGAACGGGCGGAGGAGAACAAAATCACAGGGCGAGAAGCAAAGGCAACGGGTGCTCCAAGAACAATAAAAAACGGCTCACTGATGACATCTACCACAGCAAAAGGCGGGACAATCGACGTAAAGACCGAGCAACACAGACTTCGCCTGTCAGGAACCATGCCGCAAGGGATCGCAGCCGCAGGAGAAGAGACAAAAGATCTCGCACGTCCCACAATTCAGCGGGATCTTCAGGACATGAGAGGAGTCGTGCACGACGTAACCATGATTCATCGTACGCATCAGTCAACAGCTATACACATAGTGATCGCTGCAACAAACGGAAACGCAGAAGGTCCCACTCACGCGATTCGTCACGACCCTCCTCCAGCAGAGGCCCGCCTAGTGAACTCTTCACTCCAGCGAGAGAAAGAAGCTACTCCTATTCCCCGGTCTCGCCCTGTTCATCAGCCTCACGCAGTCCAATACTGAGTCCACTGTATAAACTCGAGTCTCCAACCTATTCATACCAGTCCTCACGCCATTCATCACGGGACTCACGCTGCTCATCCCGAACCCCACGCTACACACCCGATTCACTACGCAGTTCATCCCGGTCTGTACGCGACTCCCCGTACCAGTCCCCATCATATTAAGTGGCGTGAACGAGTTGCGTTACTGATCGTGTCCACCAGAAGATATATGCCTCAACAAGAAATGGTGCAATACGTAAATACTCGAAAATTGTTGCTCGTATTCATTAGCCACATTAAGATGAATGCGCAAAGTGTGTGCAACTCTATGTGACTATTAAGTGAAGTTATTGTATTATCATTGCTTATATAAAGGCTGCACAAGTGCACGTTGTTCTCTACAACCAAACGTTCGAAAGTACAATGCAAAATATCACTGCTAGATCCATGAGAAGAACTAGCGTATACTGTATGAGTAAAAATTTATCCCCTGATTGAGAAGCCACATTCAGAGGGAAAAATATGTATATACTAAACTGTAGTTTGTGTACGTTAAAATGTTAACTAGTTCGGTGGCACCCTCTGCTATTATAAAAAAAAACTTACATTGTGAAAAGTCCTGTTCTTTGAAGATTTTTTTTATTCTCTGTGTGGGTCCTTTTCGATAATGTCTTTGTGCAATTCTGTGTTTAAGTGTATGTTTGAGTTTTTTATCTGATAGTGTGTATATACACGTCTTTGTTTTTATATAGTAAGTAAAGTGATTTAGCTGCTATTTGAACTAGATAAGTTAGCTCCTTTTTTGGTTTTAAAATAGATAAAAGGTTTCGATATCTTACATTAATTTCCTGTAAAATGTTGTACAGTTGTAAGTGCCTTGACTGCGATCTTTATTTATACTCGTGAGCTGTTTAAATTCGACCAAGGTTTCCCCATCGAAAATTAATTGTCGCACACCCTGTGAAGGCGAAATGACCCAGTAAAGAGCTTGAAATCGTGGATTAGGCAATTCATTCAGGAATAAACATATATAATTTTATTGCACGAATTCAGTGTGAATTTCATCCTCTATCATCAAAATATGAATTATTAATTTTATTGGATGGGCGATGGTACATTGAAAGTTTTCTAAGCCTGCATCTTAGGGTAGAAGAGGTCATGAACCACTGGTATAACTCTTTGCTTTTGAAACTCCAGCGATTGACAGAACATTGTATAGATAAGATTGAAATAAATTCCTTCGACTTATATTGGACCCTTCCTGATGTAAATATGCCATTATATAATTATTATTGTACGTCGTGGACTAACGCGTAATTTGCGCAAGGAATTGGATAGTGCTCCCTAGTTGTAGCTCAGGGAGTAATAATCGTTATCACCCGCGAACGAAGTGGGAGAGGTAATAATATTTTTGTTGAGGATTTAAGCATATAATGATATATTTACCTCCGCCAAGGAGGTAATGTTTTCGTCGGGTTTGTTATTCTATCTGTCACCAAGATAACTCAAGAAGTTATAGACAGATTTTGACGAAACTTATATAGGTTGTTAGGTTTGTTAAAAGGAACTGATGATTAACTTTTGGTGGAGATCTGGCAATACGTTTGTTTGTTTGCCTATTTTTTGTTGGTGCCATAACTTAAAAAGTAATGGAAAGATTTTCATGAAATTTACAAGAGATGTTGGGTTTATTATAGAGAGGTAATCATCAAATTTTTGTGATGATCTGTTTGCTCGTTCCTTTGTCGCTGAGTTTGATTTAATGTTTGTCAGAGCAAGAACTCAAAATATTATGGATGGATCTTTATGAAATTTTCCGGAATTGTTAGTAAAGCTAAAAGACATGATTAATTACGTTTTAGAGATAATCGGTAGGTCCGTTTGTGTGTTTGACCAATGTTTGTTAAAATGTTTGTTAGCGCAGTAACTCAAAACTTATGAATGGATTTTCAAGAAATTTTCAGGAATTGTTAATCATGTTAAACGACATAATTTATTAAATTTTTGTGATGATCAGTTTGTCCGTTTGTGTGCTAGACTTATCTCTGTTAAAGTTTTTGTTAGCAGCATAACTCACAAAATTATGAAAGGATCTCCAAGAAAATTACAGACACGGTTGATATTATCAAAAGGCACAAGTATTCGCATTTTGGAGTTGATACAAAAACAAGTCATGGTTTCAGAGCCGATTTGAATTTTTCGTTACCGCTGCCATGCTTGGCGAAGGTAAGCACTCAGCGTGCTCTAGTTGTAAATATTTCTGCCCACCCAATAAGTGGTCGAAGCCTAAGAGTTGAGCATTGTTTATAATTTTTTTGCAGAGAGTCTGGTGGGTTACCCTCGATGTGACCCACGCCAAAAATCTAGGATATTAGCTGTCCATCAAAAATGACGGCAATGAAATTTGCTCACAAAGCGGGTGATGGTCTTACGCCACGAGGTATTCTAGATACTAGTACTCATTGCTGTAGATTACGTTTTGTCATCTGCATTGCATTTCTTAAAGTTACGTCCCGTACGTAGAATATTTCTTGTAATCCATGTGTATAATATACCGGCCAATTATAAAGTACATGGTAAATTTAGAAGTACTAATATTTTATCTATTTTTTCTAATTTTTCCTAATGTAAAAAAGGTTCACTGCTCTCCGGTCTCCTCACAAGACGTAGAGGGCTTGACTTAGACGTCGACGGATAAAAGCAATTGTTTTGGGTAAGACTATTTAGATTAGATAATATATATTTGCCACGGAAACGAGCTACTACAGGATCAAAATTTATAGGTGAAACAAACTCTAGGCAAAACAATTTCGTCGTAAAAAAACGAAATATCTAATTTTGGGTTGAAAGTTTATTTTACTATATTTCAAGTAACAACACATCAGTTTGATCAAAGCATGCACCAGAAACGTGTATGCATCTTTCCATTAGCTAACTTGCGAGTTGTTTTTAGATATAAAAAATATATCTATGTTACGAGAGCTTTTAGCTCATGCCTTACCCACCTTGGTCTGAAATTTGACCCTGAGGTGATGATTTCAGAAGTAGAATTACCAGACTGTCCTTTCCCAAACCATCATCTTACAATCTTTCATTCATCATATACTGGGTGTCTCAAAAAATATGTTATATTTTCAATTGGCTGCCGTTGCAATACGCATCAAATATTATGAATAGACTAGTGGCCCGGGCCGTCATTATAAATGACGGTAGAAAAGAAGCACCTCATGAAAACCCCCTCTGTCTCCTGTGCTTATTACTGTTCAGAGGCTTCTTTAATGAAAATTCAGCATTCTGCCTGGAGCGCCCAAGTGCGACCCCCGTATCCAAGATACCCTCTTCGGCACCTGAACATGTCCAGACNGAGGATTTAAGCATATAATGATATATTTACCTCCGCCAAGGAGGTAATGTTTTCGTCGGGTTTGTTATTCTATCTGTCACCAAGATAACTCAAGAAGTTATAGACAGATTTTGACGGAACTTATGTAGGTTGTTAGGTTTGTTAGAAGGAACAGATGATTAACTTTTGGTGGAGATCTGGCAATACGTTTGTTTGTTTGTCTGCCTATTTTTTGTTGGTGCCATAACTTAAAAAGTAACGGAAAGATTTTCATGAAATTTACATGAGATGTTGGGTTTATTATAGAGAGGTAATCATCAAATTTTTTGTGATGATCTGTTTGCTCGTTCGTTTGTCGCTGTGTTTGATTTAATGTTTGTCAGAGCAAGAACTCAAAATATTTTGGATGGATCTTTATGAAATTTTCCGGAATTGTTAGTAAAGCTAAAAGACATGATTCATTACGTTTTAGAGATAACCGGTCGGTCCGTTTGTGTGTTTGGCCAATGTTTGTTAAAATGTTTGTTAGCGCAGTATCTCAAAACTTATGAATGGATTTTCAAGAAATTTTCAGGAATTGTTTATCATGTTAAACGACATAATTTATTAAATTTTTGTGATGATCAGTTAGTCCGTTTGTGTGCTAGACTTATCTCTGTTAAAGTTTTTGTTAGCAGCATAACTCACAAAATTATGAAAGGATCTCCAAGAAAATTACAGACACTGTTGATATTATCAAAAGGCACAAGTATTCACATTTTGGAGTTGATACAAAAAAAGTCATTGTTTCAGAGCCGATTTGAATTTTTCGTTACCGCTGCCATGCTTGGCGAAGGTATCCACTCAGAGTGCTCTAGTTGTAAATATTTCTACCCACCCAATAAGTGGTCGAAGCCTAAGAGTTGAGCAATGCTTATAATTTTTTTTGCAGAGAATCTGGTGGGTTACCCTCGATATGGCACACGCCAAAAATCTAGGATATTAGCTGTCCATCAAAAATGACGGCAATGAAATTTGCTCCAAAAGAGGGTGATGGTCTTACGCCACGAGGTATTCTGTTAGTAGTACTCATTGCTGTAGATTACGTTTTGTCATCTGCATTACATCTCCTAAAGTTACGTCCCGTACGTAGAATGTTTCTTGTGATCCATGTGTATAATATACCGGCCAATTACAAAGTAAATGGTAAATTTAGAAGTACCAGTATTTTATCTAGTTTTTCTAATTTCCCCTGTATTGTCTTTAATGTAAATAGGGTTCACTGCTCTCCGGTCTCCTCACAAGACGTAGAGGGCTTGACTTGAACATCGACGAATAAAAGCAATTGTTCTGGGTAAGACTATTTAGATTAGATAAGATATATTTGCCATGGAAGCGACCTACTACAGGATAAAAATTTATAGGTGAAACAAACTCTAGGCAAAATAATAAAATAATAAAAATGAAATATCTAATTTTGGGTTGGATGTTTATTTTACTATTTTCAAGTAACAACACATCAGTTTGATCAAAGCATCCATCCACTAGAAACGTGTATACATCTTTCCATTAGCTAACTTGCGAGTTGTTTTTAGATATAAAAAATATATCGGTGTTACGAGAGCTTTTAGCTCATGCCTTACCCACCTTGGTCTGAAATTTAGCCCTGCGGTGGTGATTTCAGGAGTAGAATTGCCAGACTGTCCTTTTCCAAACCATCTTCTTACAATCTTTCATTCGTCATATACTGGGTGTCTCAAAAAATATGTTATATTTTCAATTGGATGCCGTTGCAATACGCATCAAATATTAAGAATAGATTCTATATGGGCTGGCGATGTATCTTATATACCGAAACACAGCAGCCAATTAAAACATAATATTTTTTTATGAGACACCCAGTGTCTTCACCAAGCACCTCGCTGACATTTCGGACTGTCTGCGAAGCATTTGTGGCACGACAGAAAGCGTGTTCATAATAATGTGAAATATAATATATCCGTGGATTCCAAATTGTTAATTTAAATCAAAAGAATCACAATATGAAGTGCCAAATTGAATTACATTTTTCAAAGTATTAAAGTGATCATTCAGTAATATGATATCAAGGTGAAAGTATACCAACATGAAAGATATATTTCAAGCGGAGCGAGTAAGAATATCAGACATTTCATTTGTAACGACCTAATATTTATTTTCCCTGAACACGCAAGTTATCAAGGTTAACTGAGAAAATATATTGTAGTACTGTCACTTAGATTCAACCTTGAAAATGTCTCTCAAAAGAATAGGGGAAACCTCAAAATTTATTCCACGAGAATAGGAGCCATACAGCAATCAAGTACCGCAGCTCTACAGAACATGGTGCTCACGAGTGCGCCCCCTCGAGAGCTTTATTATTTCGAGGGAGTGAGGGTAGAAGGCGACCATTGCAAAAAAAAAAAAAAGATGTTTGGCCCAATGGGACAAAGCCAACCGAATAGACGAAAGGCAGGAAACGTAACTGAACAGAAATAAGGCAAAAGACGCATTGCCGCAATAGTTCCTAGTGCCTTGGAATTAATTTCGAAGATATTTCATTTAACTTCACTTGCTAAGTACTGTGAGAACATTTCCAATATATTGAGTATACGTTAGGTGCTGACTATCATCTACTTATTGGGAAATTATTTCCTTCATATCGCCAGCCAGTTATTGCAACTAATTGTGAACTTTTGAGTGGATTTACGGAGAGAGAATTTGTTACAAGGACGATATGTCTTTAGATCTGCGTTATGAGAAGTGAAGTAACTTCTCAGTTAAATTAACTTTGAGCTAAATAAATATGGAGCTTTTTCTTGGTTTGTGTTTTTGTACGGTGTGTATTGCAACAAAAAATGTCGAAAAGAGGTAATTTGTAAATAAACTATTCCTGTGCACATTTTTTAGAAAAGGGAAATCATAAGATTCTTAGAAAGCTACAGTTTATGTTAAAAAGTATATTATAACGCTGTTAACACTAAAGCATGATTCTAAAGTATACCGAAAACACACTTTAAAAAGGAGTGGCTATATAAAGACTTTACATTTGAACTAAAAACTTACAGTAAAATGGCAAAATATCCTCAACATGGGCGAAATAAGGAACTGCTGTTGGCATGCTTACAATACATTAATACCGCACTGATCTTTTCAGTACAAAAAAATCAAGAATGAAAGTAATCTTGATTTACTTCTAAGGCGCCATATAACAACTTTTCTCATGTCTGGGTTAGGTGAAAGAAAAGTATGAAAGCTTATTCTGCTCTTTGGATGATACGCTTGTGAAAGAATGCACTCACGGCTTAACAAGCTTATCCATTGGGACCTACAAAGAGGCTGTACAACACCTTAGAAACTTGTGTGGAGCAGAACATGCAACAATGTGTTCTTTTTCGGATAATCATTAATATAGTCAGGGTGAAAATGAGAGTGTTCAAGTCTACATTACCGCATGACGCTCGAGTATAACAACCTACGGAAAAGTAGTGCAATTTCTGTTTTAGATCATTAAAGTAGGTCATTGTATGCTAAAAATAGGAAATTATACTTCACACTCTGAGTAAAATCAAAATCTCGATCTTCCTCTAAATGAACCCAAGAGTTGCTTTTTGTTTTAAAACTAGTGAGGTTGTTCCGTCTCTATTTTCAAATATATGCAGTACTATTGATCCTCTCTTTAAAATATATAATATTTCACTATTAATGTCTTAATTAAAATGCCTATAAGACAGCACGCGTGGTGGAGATTAATATTGAGATAAATCTCCGCATAGTAACGAGAAATGCTCCATTGATTTAATCAACTAGTTTTTTTCGTGTACGTTTCTCATAATCAACAAATAATTCAGAATCTGTTGCTCACCTCAAAACTGTTTGCCTGGAGAAGGTCGCCCTCCAAATAGCGTGCGTTTCATTGTGATAATCCTGTATGTTCGTGGCCCTTCCCAATCAGAAATTTATCGGCACTTATCCCATGTTATTGGATACCTTTCAGTATTTTGTCAGAGGCAGTTAAAAATGCTAATTTAAATGCTAATTTTCGATTGGGTTATTCTAGAGGTGAGCACTCGCGGCCATGTGCGAGCGATCACAACAGGAATAACTAGAGCACTCTGAAAGCGCATACCTCCGCCAAGCAAGGCAACGGTTATAAAAAATTAATATTGGATCTGAGACTATGATTTTCTCTGTATCAACACCAAAATCTAATCATTTGTGCCCTTCAGTAGTGTTAACAGCTTCAGGAATTATTTTGAAGATCCGTTCATAACTTTTTGAGTTATGCTGCTAAAAAGCATTGTTACAAACATGAGTCAAATATACAAACGAACAAACCGATCTGCACCAAAACTTGACTATTTATGCCTTTTAATGTTAATAACAACTCCTATTAATTTCATAAAGATCCATCGATTATTTTCTGAGTTATTGTGCTAACAAGCATAAAATTAAAAACAGTGGCAAACGAACGAATAAAAGAACCTATCGCTACAATAATTTGGTCGTTTACTCTTCATAACCTACCTAACTGGTCATGTAAGTTTCATGAAAATCCGTCCATAACTTTGTGAGTTATAGCATAGAGAAAAATGAGGCAAACAAACAAACAAACGGATAGACGGATCTTCACCAAAAGTTAATCGTCTGTTCCTCTCAACGTACCAAACAATCCCTGTAAATCTCATTGAAATCGGTCCATAACTTTTTTGAGTTATCTTGATGACAGACAGACAGACAGAAAGACAGACAAACAAACAAATGGACAGGTAGACAAACCCGACGAAAACATAGCCCCTTTGGCAGAGGTAAAAAAAACGAAGGTCATCAACTTCCGGCTTTTTTTTCAGTCAAAAAAGTAAGACAGTGCTATTTATCACCGGCATCCGGCTTTTTTACTGCCAGACCGAACCTCAGCCTAATTAGTTCCTCTGAAACCCGGCAATTTCTCTGTACAGAAAAAGCTCCTGTTTGATCAGAACCCCGGAACTGTTCTGCAATAGAATACAAATTGCCTTTACTACACCTCACGGCAACTCTGAATCTTGAAGCAAGTGTGAGAAGCAGCCCGGTTACGTTGCGCCTGCTGAAACTTACATTTTATATGGAGCAGAGAAGCTTTGAATCTCTGCAAGTCTCAAGAGAAACCGGTTAGATAAATGCTCATCGCCTGAAACTCTGCTCAAGGGGCAATGCCAGCGCACTTGCCTGGAAGACCGGACAAGTTAAGCCTTGAAATCTTGATTTCGCCATCCAGGCGACCGCGCACTGCGGGCGTGTTCGATTATGCAGGAAAATTAGGTCTTTCAGACTTGACGGGTCCTGTGCTTTGGACAGGTGCGCTGGATTCGTCCCTCTGAATCTAGTTTCATGCGTTGATTGTTACCACTTGGCCATACAATTTACAAAAACTATGCTTTGCTCCATAAACTGGGGTTATCAGTGGGCTCAAATCAACTAGGATACTTTTAGCATATATCACAGGATTCAAAGTAACGAAACCTCCTCTCCAATCGGAAGGTCAGGACAAGTCAAGTCTTAACATCTTAATTTTGCCATCATTCCGTGCTGCTAAAAAGACGAGCAGGTTTACTGATATCGGTTAGCTGTAAATGGATAATTTGTACACGACTTTTCTGCCGCTTGAAATACTTGTGGCGGTCCTTGCCTTCTCTTGACGGCGAAAGATTCTGCTCCTTGGTTCGACACGAGGTCCCGGTAGCCGTGATAGACCGGACTGTCCCTGCCAGACTGCACGTCGTGGACCACGGGCGCCATTTTCCGTTTAGGAGGGACCTGGGACAAATGGACGAAAGTCTTGCCCTTCCGTTGGGCGGGAGTCTCCTGCTGGGCCTCCTGCCGACGCTCGCCCTGCTGCTGGGGAAGCACACGACCGCAGGCGACGGGGCGGGCTTGGGTAGAGGCGCCACTGTTACCGCCTCTCCGGCCCCCGGCGCCTCCCTGAAGAAGGCAAATGTAAAATTTCCTTCAACAATAGGTGGTAAATTAGCAGCCAGCTAAACACATCATATATAGATGGGTGGGTGTCAGTGTGAATTTTTGAAATTAAATTGCGACTGGTTAGCTGAGCTGGAACAAGGAAGAAATTGAGGAAACATGCAAAACGTATCACTACGAAAGACGCAACATAGAGAACTAGTTGCCAGTACTGTACTCACAGAAAATGGTGACAACTGTGTCAGTCATCCTGAGAAACGCAACAAAATCGGAGCCGTAACGTGGGCTCTAGCTAAATGCGTGACTCTAATGACAAAAGTCAACAGAATCTAAAAGAAATGCAAGCTGAACCCATTGAGAAATTTTCCGTTCTAAATCTCCTTCCTCTTCTCATACACGCACGTGTAAATAGCAGAACTGAGTAACAAGTTGCCCCCGTTGCACGCAGAACCCCCACCTAAACGTTTGTTATTTATTTGGTATTGTTTTGCCTATAGTACTCTACCGACTCTCCAAATGCTGAAGTCTCTCTCCGGGGGCATTTACTCCCCCACCTTATAGGAATCATGCACTGTTCATACATTACCTGAGTACGTATGTGCGCTATCACATCGGTGAGACGAGTAGCGAGTACAGCAGATGAGTCGCCGCCTCCTGCGACACGCGGCAGGGACGTCAGTGCTGCGCCCACAGCCTCTCGCACCTGCCCATCATAAGTAGATACTAGATATCGGTTGTAGGTCTTTTCGCAGTTAGGTCATTTCGCCGTGAGGTCAATTCGCCGTTGGTCTTTTCGCCGTTAGGTCATTTCGCCGCGAGGGCATTTCGCCGTGATGTAATATAAATGGCGTGGTAATACATAAATTACACCCAACCACGCCTAACCTAATACGCTATTATTATTACTAACATTACAATTATTAATAGGCAAAGTATCATCTTTAGTTTTTGACCCATATAGCAGCAGAACTTCCCACGAAAAAAATAATAAAAAAAAGATGGAATAAAATAAAAAATACAGCACCTTTAAATGTAATGATGTACATCACCGATCTTAGTGAAATAATATAATTCACATGAAAACTGCACATCTTAAATTGTCATTTACTGCGATACGACCGAGTGACTGAAAATGAATAGAATGAATAATTTGCCCCAGCCTTACCCTCCTCAGGTTACATTAGATAGTGTTTGGATTGGCTAGTTCATTTTTTTAGCTAAAACATTTTTTATTTTGTTTAACTTTTACTTAGGAATATGTTTAATATTGACAGAATGGCTGCAAATATTGAACTAAGCTATAAGTAAATTAAATTGTTCAGTCGGGACTGTGTATGTCAGTACATATCGAAGATAGGAGAATGCAGCAATGAAAAAAAAATGATGAAAATGGTATCCAGCAGCTCAAGGGGAATTAACATTCGATCTGAAGAACAATAATTGATTAAAGTCTTTCACAAATTTATGAGAAAATTATAGCGTTAACACCATCACGACAGCTTCTGTCGTCTCTGCCATTTCAACGCAATTGGTGCAGATGCTAATTCTACTGTATAGAGCTGGAATGTATGGCATTAGCAATGGCTGGCTGAACTCCAGCTGGCGATAGGTCTAGACAGCAGCCTATTTTCACACAAAGACAAACGGTATTTTATACTGAATACTTGATTAACGTATTATATTGCGAACACCTAATAATAGTCAGTTAATACGTAGCAACTGCTTAAAACGTAATATCAGCAACCTGTACATGATCTGCGACAATCATACACAATCATTACTTCATTAGGATGCGGCGTCTCAATACAGAATCAAAAGACAAAATAAGATCTTTGTGCGCTTGCGCTTTTTGTTATTCTTACTGGATGACAACTATTTGTTTCCTAATTAAATATAGTTTTGTCTTAATGATCAACCAGTAATTATCTTCTTTATATCATACAGAATAAAAAGACAACAGAAGATAAGTTTTGTTAGAACATAATAGTTTAAATCCATCTTAATGATCATCAGCCACTAATCAACTTCTTTAATGCCCTAGCGGCGAAATGCTATCACGTTGACATATCCTCAAGGCAAGATGCCTTCAGTGTGATATGTCCACACGGCGAAATGCCCTAACGGCGAAATGACCAGCGGCGAAAAGACCTGTCACGCTAGATATCGTAGGTAGATACTGTAGGATATACAGGTTCGTGTCACTCGCCAGGTTTTCAGCTCGAAACACTGCAAACTATTAGTATTAGTTACATCGTGTACAGGTGCGTTCGATTTAGAGTGCCGAAAATAAGCCTTCGAGGTTTGACTGGTCCGGGACTTCAGACAGCAGCTTTGGCTTTGCCGCGCTGAATCAGGTTGCAGGTGTCAGAAACCACCCTATTGTGTAGAGCAGGCTGAAAAGTCTACGTTTCGAAGCAGTCTTAAATTTCTGGAAGTCGCTCGTAACCGATTAAGGGTCAGTGCCTGAAACTCAATTTACCGGGTTGAAGCCAGCGCACCTGCCACAAGTTTCAAACAAGTCAGTCCTCGATGGCCTAATCTTGGCGTCCAATCGAACATGCCCTATGACTGAACTGTAGACTCAGACTGAACAGTTATTAGTTGACGTCACAAAAGCTACCCAAGACACCCGTTCTATAGTTACGCTCCACCCCCCCATCCCTCACCTGCTCCTCCACTTGGTCCACGCACGCGCCCCCCACGCGGGGCAGCGACAGCTCTCCGGGGACCAGGCTGCTCAGGGCCAGCACACCTGCCGGTTAGGTGAGGCACTTAGACAACCACACATCCTGCTACACTAATAGCTGTGTTGTTCCTAAACCCGCACGCCTTTCCGTGCTCCGACCGGGGACGTCTGCCTAGGTAAGCTCGAGCTAAGTAACCATTCTCTCATTATTGTTTGTTAAATGACGGATAAACTGTGTATAAAGAGATGATATATTTATTTATGGACACATAGAACACCAGTTATCATATATGTTGAATTATAATTCAAATAATTAATTGAATTAATTAACTATAGTCAAACCAGCGTAAGGAGTCCGATGGGTGTGGCTAAAAACACAGAGCAACTTCGCAAAATCTCAAGTAAACGCGTGGTATTACTTGTTTAATCGATAAAATTATATTTATATTGAAAAACTCAAAGTGCATTAGTCAATAGATTAGATTTGGCACTGCAGCGTTCAATTCAGCCGCGACCCTAAAGGACTGCTTACGCTGGTTTAACTATAGTTATAATTAAATTTTTTATATGTTTAGTGCTATGTCCACCAATGTATATAATTTTTTATGCAATATATGTATATACCACTCTTGCGTAAGCTAAAAAATCATATTTTAGGAAAGGAACAATATATACCTATATAGTAAAGCTGTGGCTTTTAAAAGCAATAATTGGTAGCTTATTAAAATTAACAGATACAAAATTGTAGCAATCTCCCCAACACTGGGTGCGGGCACTCACCTCCGGTGGTGGGATACAGGATCACTTTGGGGATCAACACGACCCCAGCCAGAGGGGAGGTATGCAGAGTGCAGATAAGCGCTTCTCCACTGCTGTGCAGAGCCTTGTGCAGAGCCGAGACCCGCTATACAAGTCAAGAGAGGCAATAATCAAAAGAAAAACATTATAAAGGGACTTCTATTTTCTTCGCCATGCAT
>LQNS02007217.1:9592722-9607966 GCA_001587735.2 Parhyale hawaiensis | reverse complement strand
ATTTTTAAATGGTTCAAAGATACAAAGTTTACAACTGCCCACGGATTTGCTAGTTCAGCAATGAAGATGTGAACCACGGTCACCATCTAACATGGCGGTTACATTTGCATCTAGAAGAATTTTTGCTAACAGTCATGTTCTTCCTCATATTGTGGTATTGGCTCGGACTTGCGGAGTCGGAGGCTCCATGAAGTCATAATCTTCAGTGGCCATCTCAATGGCCCATTGGAACTTCATGCGCTGGGTCTTGTTGTAGACTCTCTCAATGGGCACGTCGTGCTTCTTGCACCACGCCACAGAAATCCGAGGGTCGAGATAGTTGAGCTTGGACGTGCCTAGAGCGATCTGCTTGTTTTCCTTCTCCTCTATGTCTGAGGCCGAGATCTCAAGCTGACGTAGCTGCTCAATGAGACGATCCACCTGCTTCTTTTTGCTGTCGTACATGACTTTCTCAGAGATGGATCCGCCTACTGTGGCCTGATCGTTGAAAGTTTTCAGATCCTTTTCAGCAGTGGCGATTTCTTCCTTCGTGTCATCGATCTTAATCTGAAGGTTGGCCATGGACTGATGTAAGTCATTGGGAACGGCACGTTGATGGTTACACAGGATGGCCACTTCCCTGTTGGCGCGGTTGTAACTGAGGACCTTGGCGGGTATTTCGTCATCAGGATCTGTCATCTGGTTGAGCTGCTCTTGCAGGGTGCGCGAGGCGTTGTAAGTACGGAACACCTTTGCTGTCAGGCCTTCCATCAGTTCGTTCAGGTGCTTGTTCATGATTTGTGTCTGTAAAAAGGCAAGACCTAATAGTGGCTAGTCGTAAGAAATGAATTGATTTAAAAGTTAAAAGGTAAAAAACCATCTTCATAACCTGATGAATCAACTAGTAAATGGTGCAAACTGTTGCTAGTTTGCTCAAAGTAAAACAAAATCTTCGAGAGTAACTAGATTGCTGAATTTCAGCGAAGAGTGTATGCATCACAAAAGTAATACAGAGGTTGTAATAAACAGTTGATACTGCTTATTGGCGATATCCTTTCAGTGGAATAACAAATTAAGAAAGAATGGTATAGTGCCTTACATTGAGCCTGTCGAACAGATCATCCCCCGGTGCTTTGTTCTCCATGAAGAGCTTGAGGTTCTTGAAGACGCGCTTCTCCACGGGCACTTCATTGTAATATCTGATGGAATCTTTACCGAGGAANTCAAAAGCAACAACACACTCCTTGCCGTCCTTCTCATCGTGCAGCGTGATGTGCTCCACACGGAGGGAGCAGCAGCCTACCGTGTCCGCCTGGTCCTCGTCCTTCTCGTTACCGGCTCTTAAGGCAAGCTGCGGGGCAAGGAGTATGATAAGCTGAGTCTATATATTCATGTTGTGCATTATAGTCTGACCATTTTATCAAGGCAGTTCGGTCGTGGTCAAATTCCCCTACAGCGGTACCAGTTTTATAGGTATTTCTGATATTTCTTTATATAAAGGTAGTGCGCGGGGCTAAGACATGGGCAGAACAAAATCTCAGAAATACCTGTTGAATTCGTAAAGCTATAGAGGGATTTGACCACGACCGAATTGCCTTGATAAAATGGACAGACTATAGCATGTACTTATTTGTACAGGATTATTATGAACGATTGTTTCAACCTCCATGGTCATGCTTTTCTGCCAGCTAGAGAGCGGAGTGAGATGTAGTACTTACTCTAAATGCTATTATTAGTAGTTATTCATTATATAATGCAAGTTAATTTAACCCTCCGCTATCCAATTCACAGTTTCAGTTCTAAGAAGAGAAACCTATTATTACCCCAAGAAAAATGTGGACTCCAAGTACAAAGTTGTTCCCATCTTGGAACAACGCGCATAGGTACAAGAAGTCAGAAGAGAACCAAACAAGGTGGAGGATGAAGACTGAAGGAACTTAAGGAAGCGCACAGTGCCACAAATAAAGGACGTTCCAGAGGCCTAACTGCAGCTAAGGCAATCTACGGGGTTCCTTGGGGCGAGGTTAGCATTAAAATACCTACGCAATAAAACCCACCAAAAGAAAAAAGACCTAAGACAATCAAGCGGGTGCTGTTTTTTAACGAGCAAATTTTGAGGAAATAAAAGCTAGATAACTGAAAATAATAGTTTAAATATACTCAACAATCCAAGGCTAAACCAAATATGGCACTATTTTTGCTTGTACACTCTTCAGAAATACGCCACGGAGTTGGTCTCTGCATCCGTTCATAGCTTTTTGAGTTATTTTACTAACCAGCTTAAATCAAACACAGAGACAAACAAACAAACGAATAGACAGATCGTCACAAAAACTTGGTCATTTACTCTTCGCAATGTACCTAACAACTCATGCAAATTTCACAAAAATCCATCGACATTAGGAAAAAAAAACAGACAAACAAGCGGATGGACTGATCTTCACCAAAAGTTAATCATCTGTTCCTCCTAACATACCAAACATTCCCTGTAAATTTCGTTAAAATCTGTCCATTATACTATTGAGTTATCATGGCAACAGACAGACAAATAAACAGACAAACTGGACTAAGACATCACCTCCGTGGCGCAGGCGACAATGATGGCGCGCTATAACATGCACAGGCAGTACTGTACAGGAAAAGCATAGTTCTTGGGCCAATAACCAAGAGATGCAACATAACGTATATAAGTACTCACCTTATCAATAAAGTAGAGGGCAACAGCACGCTGTCGGAATTTTAATTCCTTGCTCTCCCAGTCGAGCTCGTACCGCTGCCTGATCCTGTCCACCACCTGGTGCAGCCGTCGGGCCTTCTCGTACCTCTGCCAATCCCTGCTATCCTGTTCATATTGGATCAATTAATTAGCAGGCTAGTGGACAGGCCAAGGGATCCATTAATCACATAGTGGAGAATAAAAAAAACTAGAGATCCTTTATTAGTTAGCTACATATCGGGCAATGGGTAAACCTAGAGCCCTTAGTTGATTAGATTTGGGATAAAAAACAGACCAAATGGCTCAATGAATAATTGGTCAGATATTGGACAAAGGATAGGGTAACCGTCCTAATACAAGAGGCCATGAATCTAGTACGAGAGTGCATGATTCTTCCCCATTTTTCTACTTTTCTCCTCAGTCATTTATATCATACTTATATAATGGCAATAGCTCACAGAGGACCTGGGCCTAATTCTCGGTGTCTCTCCGGGAATAAGCCTGTTGATCCGTCTACTGCCGCCTCTAATCCAATCTACAGCACACCGCTGCGCGAAGCACGGCACTGCATGCTCCTCATGTGAAGGAAAGTATATATGTACTACTGCATCAATGATTAATGGTGCCCCACGAGACGGGTACTCACCCTCAGCACGGGTGCGGGGCTCATCATGACATACTTCACTTGGCCCTGCACGTTTTCTGTCCACGAGGCTAGCCAAGTGACGGTGTTGTCGTGGCGGACCTGGACGGGACAGGGAAATCGTTTAGTTCTACATGTTTGCTTCTACCCCCTCGGTGGTGACGTGACGCGTGTCTGCATTGAACCCTAGGAGACCCGGGTTCGAGTTCGGACGCAACGTGGAGCATTCCGGCACCGAGAGGCGAGGAAAGTAGAGCAGCACTTCCCTTGCAGTAGAAATAGGAGTTTGAGTCAACAGAAAATTAGTAGTTTCACCTTGTTGCTTTTTTTCTGGAGTCGGAGTCGTATGAAAATTTTGGGTGTACTTGCACGAGTCGGACACTCGCCGGTTCCATGAGTCAGAGTTCGATCTAACTTCCGACTCACTGAACTCCATTTCAACGAACGTCACCAGTTGTTACTACAGATACCAATCCTACCAGTCGAAATCTTGCAGTCACTATCACAGACGGTCAGAGTCACTCCTAGCAACCAAATGTCCTACACACCTCCTTCCACTTGTGCCCAGGCGGGGGCTCAGGGATCTTCGAGTCTTTAGAACAGTTGATGATCACATCCTCAGGCCGCAGCCGATGCTTCAGCAGACCCATCAAGGGGTGGTACCCGCGACCACGGAACAGGCCGGGTGGTTCAGCCCTGAAGTTACCTGAGAAAAGACGAAAAGAAATATTTCATACCGAGGCCATGTTTGACTGCGTGCCTTCGAGACTAAACTGAACTGAAACTCCAGTTCGAAGTTTTCGCTTCGCCATTTTGAATCGTGTTACAAGTGTTAGAAACAACGCGATTACGCTAAGCCGGCTGAAAACACCAATTTACGGAATAAACTTGAAATTTTGTGAGTCTCAACATAACCGATTGAAGGTTAATACTTGAAACTCAGTTCACCTGTCTGCAGTTCTGGACAAGTCATGCTTCATTTCGGTGCCCAATCGGATGTGTCCCATACCTTGTTCACGTCCGAAGAAGATCTTGAGATAAAACAAAACTAAAAATAATTATCGCACGTGTTAAGCGTAGCACCTGCGTTGAAGTTGCCCAACAGGGCTATAAATACAGCTTCAAATTTTATGGTGCTCTAATAACTCCTTCTCCATTAAGTAAAAAATAAAAGATAGAAGGCCCGTGTCATGATTTATGTAATTATGAAGCTATAATGAAAGAACACTAAGTAAATTTAACATTATTAACTTGTGCCAATATTCAAGAATGATAGAATAAATTCTGCACTTTATTTAACGAAACTATATGAAGAAGCACACTAACGCAAGAGGATATCACGAAAAAGTTAATAAACAATGAACACCCAAACACACCCACTCATACCCACGGTAGTAGCGGACCTGGCGTGCAGCACAGTTGTGCTGAGGGTGGGTGCAATCCCCAGGCCAGGGGAGCGACTTCTGTCACGTCGCTTGGCCGTGTGTCTTGGTGGCCTCGGCTTGACCGCTGAATCAGCAAATTCGCTAGGTCTGCATAGCTATCGTGGGGGGTGGCGGGTCGTTGAACCTTCCGCTATATGAACCATTGTTCTTAGCGACCAGTCGTCGGCTGCAGCTGCAGCCGACGACTGGTCGCTAAGAACAATNACATTTTGAAATCTGAATTTTCTCCTATCTTATTCCCATAGAGCGTGACAGGAAAGATATAAATATATAAATAAATAAATAAATAAATAAAAACACGACGTGAATTATTATATAGTAGATGAAACTATGATGAAAGAACACTAAGTAAATTTAACATTATTAACTTGTGCCAATATTCAAGAATAATAAAATAAATTCTGCATTTTATTTAACGAAACTATATGAAGAAGCACACTAACGCAAGAGGATATCACGAAAAAGTTAATAAACAATGAACACCCAAACACACCCACTCATGCCCACGGTAATAGCGGACCTGGCGTGTAGCACAGTAGTGCTGAGGGTGGGTGCGATCCCCAGGCCAGGGGAGCGACTTCTGTCACGGCGCTTGGCCGTGTGTCTTGGTGGCCTCGGCTTGACCGCTGAATCAGCAAATTTGCTAGGTCTACATAGCTATCGTGGGGGGTGGCGGGTCGTTGAACCTTCCGCTATATGAACCATTGTTCTTAGCGACCAGTCGTCGGCTGCAGCTGCACTTTCTCCTCTTAGGCCAGTTGACCTATAGCTATCTGCCGCACGAACCAGTGCGTGTGGGTTTCCCAGTGGAGGGTGCAGTCAAGCTTGACTGTTACCCATCCCGATGCCATGAACAGTTGACTATCGAATGACGTGGAGCATAGCAATAGGAACAAAGAATAGTGTGCCATTTGGCGGATGAAACAAAGAAGGCTATAGCACCGATTTCACTCAACACCTCTGTTCCGGATAGCGTAAGAAATAACAGGCAAGCCATACAATGGCAAAAAACATAAAACTGCATAAAAGTAACCTGTTCACACCAGGCTGAGCTATTTTGCTCCTATTGGATTTCTACGTGAAATAAGAAAAGCTTATGTAGCGAGCTATCGTAGATAGCCATGTACATAAATATAGGGTAAAAAAATCTTACCAATTCTCTGTTCGAGGCCATCAATGGTACACCAGCCGTACTCTTCCACAAGTTTGTCAGCCTGCTCTTTGGCGGCCTCCTTTTCCTCTTTGGTTCTGCTTTTGCGATCCTCGTTCTTCTGGACGAAGTACGCGTGCATTTTTGAGAAGTCGCACCTGGAGAGATCCGTGATCTTCTCGCGCTCTTCTGGAGTCATCACCTGCAATATTGCCACGATACAGTCAATGTATTTTCACTTAATTTTGTTGTTCATTAGTTTCCCACATTACAAGATATGGGATAAACCAAGCAGTCGAGTGACATCCAAACAAAAATTCATCAAAATGAATGCATCTTTAATGAATTTCTCGGAGTGCAAGCCAGATGTGATATCATTACCAGCCTATCAGGAGTTTTTGTATATCCGCTGCTGCTGTTTGATTTCCCTAGTCTGTCGGGCCAAGCATACAAGCTTCGGACACCAAGCATCTCCAAAGGTAGAATACCCCTGCAATATCGTGTAATGTTACTAATGTATGATGGAGGTGTAGTCGGGCACAACTTCGGTAAAAGAAACGTATGAGGCACTATAGCATACGATGAGTAGACCCATGCAAGAAGTAATAATAACGGGCGAACCAGACAACCAAACGAAGAAAAAGAATGCGCGTAATATGACTTTTTTTCTGACCAGCAGCTGCAAAACCCGCTGCTCGTATTCCTTCCTATGATTATTTTTGTTACCCCTACCAAGGAGATTACGTTTTGGTCCATTTTGTCTATCAATCAGTCTGTCTGTGAGTCTGTCAGTCACCAAGATAACTCAAAAAGTTATGAACGGATCTCTACAAAATTTACAGGAATTGTTATAGATTTTAGTAGGAAGAGATGATTAACTTTAGGAGAAGATCCGTTCATCTGTTTGTTTGTCTGCTTAGTTTTCCTTGCACCATAACTCAAAAAATTCATGAACGGATTTTAAAGAAATTTAAAAGAATTGTTAACAATGTTCAAAGATATAGAAACTTAAATTTTGGGGATGATCGGTTGGTCTGTTTATGTGTGCATAACTTAAAAAGTTATGAACGTATCTTCAAGAAAAATAACACAAGTTGTTATTATTGTTAAAAGACACAAATGATTAGAATTAACTTAGTGTTGAGACAAAAGCAAAAAATCATCGTTTCTTGAACACATTTGAATGTTTTGTTACCGTGTCTTGCTTGACGGTTTGAACCGGTCTCACAGTGATCTAGTTAATATATATTTTTTACCTATGAGGTGCAGTTAAAGAATATAATACCACGTTCTATTAGACATGCATAGATAGAGATCATCAATTTCGGGAATTTAATAATTTTATGCGCATAATGTTTAACGTGCCGTGCGGCTGCTGGGGCCGAAAAAACGTAATTTTACAAGTGTTTTTTTATTATTATTTGCTTGTCAAGTTTTTCCGTTATTAATACTATTTCCTGAGTAGACCCAAAAGACCAATAAACGTTACACATCCTACGCCCCTAGTGAACTTTTCTTGAAACGAGTTGAAACTCCTCAACTCATTCACACGGCTTTCTAATAAAATACCTGAAGAAATCCACGTTTACTACTGAGATTGGCAACAGCAAATCAGGAAAGGAGATAAAGAGAATATAGCATCAGCAGCAAGAACTTACAGATATGAGGAAGCAATGGAAGTAAGATGTCCCACAGACCACCTAATTGCGGCTGGAATAGATAACCTATGACGCTATATGAGGTCTTTTGACAGCGTTTCTTGTCATCAGTTTGCGCTGACGGTAGAATCAAATTTTTAGTGTCGATGTCAGCGTTGCAAGATCAATGGATCAGGTCGGACTCTGACTCCTCAGGGCAGCCCGTGTCTGACCCACTCCTTGGACTCCGACTCAGTAAACTGATGGACGCGCCTTTAAAATAGTTTTTGAAGTTGATTGCCACAATTAAACACAGACCCAAGCGTGGACGTACCTTTCTGAAATCCTTGAAGAAATTTTTGTTGAACTGCTCTTTGGTAACATAGTCGTGCTCCAGCATACGGGCGTAGAAACCAGCCACTTCCTCAGCGGCAGGCTGTAGAACCATAGGCTTGCCGTCGTACTTCATCAGGATGTTGGGTGGTAGCCGCTCGTAAGGGTCCGCAAACACTACGCCTTTGTGCTCCAGGAACGTCCACTTGCGGCCATCCGTCTGCTTCTCCTCCTCCTCCTCCCACCTGCGCCATGTAATTAAGCATTAAGTGCGATGATCGCATGTAGCCCTCAGGAGTATATTCTGGCGGGCCCTCTCCCTGTCAAAATATATGTATATCGCCCTCAGGACCCCAAGAGATGCCCCTACTTTCTTCTCTGCAGGAAGTGTTGCAGTTAGCAGCAACACCTGAGAAGGTTAGTTTAGTTAGGTTAGGTAGGCTCTCAATACTTCTCCTTTCTGTTTCGAATGGTGGGCCGCCGATCGAGGTAGTTATTCCGCTGGGCTTGTACCTTCTTTCTTCTTCTCTTTTCGTTTTTTGTTTCATCTCCCTGTGCGGTGTAACTGAGCGAAAGCGTTCTGTCGTGCCCGGGGGTTGGAGATGCATAACTTGGGCCTTTTTTCTGTCAGTAGCGCACTGACCATGTAGAACTCATCCAAATTTACTTAGAATCGGAGACCTACCGGAAGAAAAGCCGAGATATAAATGAATGATAATTTAAAATGAGGTTGTGTTAAACTACATGAATAATTCGGCGAGATATAGACTAAGTGTCACTGATGCGCTAGTAAATTTGTACCACTACAACAACCAAACTACTACTGGATCGCATGTGGTAGAAAGTCTGTGTTCATCACCCGCGAACAAAGTGAGAGAGGCGATAATGTTCTCATTGAAGATTTAAGTATATATATATATAGCTATATATTTGTCTGTCCACACAATAAATAGTCGAAGGAGTGGCGCAATCTTCATAATTTTTTGTAGGGAGTTTGGTGGGTTGACCAAGAAGTGACCCATAAAATAGACCTAGCTGGCCATAAAAAATGATGGCGTTGAATTTTCTCCACCGCTGTGAATTTGCTTCCACCGCGGCAGATCGTCTGGAGAATGAGGCATTCTATTTTTTTCTATGTTATTATTGAAGAGCTAATCCATGGAAGGAATGGGGCTGTGCACTAGCCTCGTTCATCGAAAATGACTTCATTGAATTTGCCCCCTACCGCGGGTGATGGTCTTACGCCACCGAGACGTTCTAGTTATTATATTGTTTTACTTATACTAAATAGTTTAAGCCTTTGTTTCTACAACAACGGCGATGAAACCCGTTCATTGTGTCACTAATTTTGCAGTGATAAAACCACATTTAGTTTCAACAAAGAGTACTTACCTTCTTTAGCTTCAACTTGCGTAAATGTCTTACGTAACCGCCCGAGATAGATATAGCAATCTTTTGGGATACATGGCTTCGCAAACCTCGGTGGGGATGCTCAGCAGTCGGGTGGTTATCATAATTCTTAAAATTTTCAGTAGCATCCCGCTCCAAGTATCGGCCCTAATTATGGTTGATCATTTCCTATATATGAATATTACTTGCTATCGCACTGTATTAGAAGAAGCCAGCATTAAACTTTCGGTAGTTACCTATTTTTTTCATCGATCTAAAGTATCTTTCTGATATCAGTCATACCTACAATAATTTCAGAATCTAAACAATTTGCCCTACCATCTCCAAACTTCTTTCCCTTCGTCAGACTTGTTCTTGACTCGTTTTATAGACGACGTAGAAGTGCTGGAGGGGTCCGTCTCCCCTCTCTTGGCAGAAGGCGCATCTGTCTGAAATTTAGTGCCTAGTCTTAGACATCAGGAAGGATCACATTTCAATGAAGAAAATTATTTCCTCACGTAATATAAGTTAATATGAGTTAGATGTAAATAATACACCGAACATGAATTTTAAATGCGTTGTCTTCGCACCAGCAAAAGTGCACTGCTATAGAAATGCATCAAAGAGCAGGGTCATAAATTTCAACCGTCAAATTGGGGAAAATCGCACACATTATGCAAGCGAAGCAAAAAATCGTTTTGTAATTATTATTATTAGACCCAACACATTTGACATGTTTTGCATCTTTTTTCATTTTATTTTACAGAAAAAAGGGGCACCGCTACTCACTTGAACACCTTATCTGTTCTCTTTCACTCCTCTTGACGGTATGTGCAATTTTATTCTATATTTATACACCTGCAACTTTATTCTCATTTATACCAAGCAGCATGAAACACGTCATGGTGGTATTCAGGCACCTCCTGCCCCATCATAAAGCACAGAACAAGCTAGAGCCTAAGGCCCTACGTATAATGGAATGAGCATTAAACTATCAGCAAGAACCTTATCAGAGGAATATCATCTTCTACAGGTTCCACCTTGACAGATTGAGGAAGGGACTCAACTGAATGGTTCTGTAGGTGAGAGTAACGGGCGATGAGAAGGGATGAACGAACTCGAAAAAAAATGAATATAATTACATGAGCTAAAGCTTAACAACCCAAATAAAAAGTTCAAACGTATTGTAAACAAATAATATTATTACTTAACTTATGCTTATCTCAGAAGTTTTGGGAAAAACTTTGTTGTCTACGCTTAGAAAATAACAAACGAATTAGTATGGCTAATGAGATGCATCAACTAAGAGAATGCATTAGCAACTGTACTAACGGAAGAGCCGTACCCGAGTCGACGACAAATAGTGTACATTATCAAAATAATTAGCTAGATGAGGATATCTTCAGTAGACAGAAAGTTTTAACCAATAGCAATCAGACACTGAATCCAACTTACAATTGTTACTTACGAGCGACATATCCTCCTCAGCGAAATTCCTATATTCCTTCTTCACGAGATGGTTCTCGACGACCAGGTTGTTTTCTTCCTAGTACTCAGGTCTAAGGTCTACCTGCCGGTGATCTGCGAATAATTTTATTTAAGCCCGGCTAATGACAAGAGGGTTGTTGTTACTTCAAAATTAAGGAGGGCATAAGAAAATATCCCATACAGCCTCCAGTGTGAACTGTGAATTTATTTCAAGATCTGTCAATTCACTTTCACCTGTAAAGGTACCCTGGAACAGAAGAAACACATTCTTCAAATCCAAGCGGAAACGGCGAGACTCCGCTATCGGTATGCAGGGCCCCACAGGCTACTGCAAACTATCCTCCATTACCAACGACAAGAGGGTTAAGGAATCCGATTCCAGGTTTAATGGTTCGAGTGCGGCTTGGGTACACTACTGGTGCCGCTATTCCAAAACTTGTTAATTAATTGTCGAAGCCAAGAGGTTTCATTCACATCCTCCCTCGCGTATCAATACTGACACTATAAGCAGTTGTATAGCTATAAGATTGGCAAAGAATGTTCGGATATAGATATTGACTTTGACAATGCATAAGTGAACTAGTAGCATTTGACACATTTTGAACACTGCACAAGCATATAACTAACGGAACTAGGATTCTGGAAGTCAACATTACAAACACAGGCAACAACAATATTCAATTTATCCTTAAATCTAAGAAAACATAACGAACTTGCATTCCAAAGTTCGATTTTTTTATAACGGTTGGAATCACTGTTTGATCACGCCTGATCAGTCCTCGGGAGAAATCACGGTGCAATCAACTTTCACCACTGATCACGGTCAGGGAGTAACAATAACGGGAGAACCACACAGACATACGAAGAAAACGAACGCGCTTGAAATGATGTTTTTTCGACAAAGCAGCCGCGGCTCTCGCTGCTCGTTTTCCTCCATGTTATTTTTTAGCGAATATTTGTTACCTATAAGATGCAACCAGGAAGTATTAGAGTTACGTTTTATAAGACAAGCATTGACAGAGCACTTCAATATTGATAATACAATAATTTCATACACATAATGTTGAGCGTGTGCTGCAGCTGTTTGGTCCTAAAAAAACGTCATTTCACGGTTCAGTATTTAACGCGCGCTTTTTTTTCGTATGTGTATCTGATTCTCAAGTTATCATTAGTCCCTGGATGACGGTTGATCACAATCAAAATCACGTAAAAAAAGTGGTCACAAAAAGCACGGATCCAGCGGAACCATCCACACGGTGGTCACAAAAGACTCCTTTATTAGGACCTTTAATCACAAAAATCGCAATCACAGGACGCCCGCAAGAACTAAGCTATGATGTTGCACCACATCTCTGCCACAGCTGCCACAAGGTGGCTAGCGACACCACTGAAGCTAAACCGGAAAAATATGGCATAAACAGCAGGCAATTCCTAACTAATGATATCATTTTTTTTATTGCGACAAGTTAGAGCATAAGATAGAAACAAAAACGATCGTCGGTGATACCTACTTTTCTATAGCGGCACAACAGTGGCCTGCGGCACAAACAATGTGACCACGAGCTGGCTAAAGGCAAACGCTTGCTCGAAATTCAGTGTTGCCAAATGGTACTCGTCAAATGCCGCTAGATAAGTTCTAAAATATCGCCAGAAATTGAAAAGTACCACCAAATCGTATTTGTGCTCCTACCTCTACAAAATACCCGGCAAAATTTTATAATTGCAGCGATTTATGATTTTTTAGTGCCAGTAAATTGGCTTATATCATGGCATTTTAGTCCTATTCCCTACCAAATTACGCGTACTGTGGAAAAGCAATAGGTCTCCAAAAAAATACCGCTTGTCTCCACATGTGAAATTTTATCGCAAACCCAACGCGCCTCTAGATCTAGCGAGCTTATCGCTAAATCTGCAATCAAGGCTGGAACCAGCTTCACCTCTCCATGAACATAGAGCTTGGGACATACAAGAGGGAAAACTCCACGGTAATTTCTGGGACGGTCGCTTTACTTACAAACATCGACGCCAGGGCTGCTAATGTCGCTTTGACGTAAATGTGAATGAGCGGATTGGATAGTCGCCAGACACTCAGAAAAAACAGGAAGGACTTGTAATATTCGCATCCCAAGCAGAGATGGTGGAAAAGCCGTGGCCACAAAATATTCTAATAGCTTCGCTGTACAGGGAGCAAGATTGTTTAACAAAATGCCTCGGTATATTCGAAACGCCACTGATATCAAAATTATAGAGTTAAAAAATTTACTGGATTTTCATTTAAGAAGAATACCAGATAGACCAGCGGTTACGTGCACTGTGGAGATAATTCACTGCTGGCTTTCTCTTTTTTCGCTAACTGCGGTCCCACAGAAGACACCCAGTAGCGTGACTCCACCCACGTGAGGTGGCGTGAAGAACATCACCTGGACTTCTTTCGAAGACCCACAAGGTAGGTAGGTATAAGTTATAATAATAATTATAACAATTTATTTCTCATATGGATTCAGTGCTCGGCAAGTTAGGGGCACAGCACCCTGAGATATTCAGTCTTGTAGCTAAAATCGGAAGAAGATTTACATAATATTGTACAAACAGGTTGGGTTTTAATATTCTTCATTCTAGATGTGCTAGAAAAATAAATTTATAGTTAGCAGTAGATCTATTAGAATTAGACATACAGTGCATATTACCTATTAGCTAAACTGAAAACTTTTACTGTGATTCTACTGCCAGGTTAAATATAATCGATCTTATCTAATTAATTTTGCTGGAAGATAATTATTTATTAATATAGCTACGATTTGCGCACAAGGATGATCACACTTTTCACTGTTGTCAATGTAGAAGCTAGGGATCTTCCAAAGGCCTTGCGTTTCTGCTTAACCTTTTAGGTTCGATTGCATCAATCTTGGTTCATTTTCCGTGCCCCCATGATAGAAATGCTAATAAAGAGCTCGACACGCATACTGAGAAGGATCTAAGATAACAAAGTAAATATTTTGTTCATTAATTTTTAGGCGTTGTTATATAATCTTGTTTTTTACACAGCCTGATTTTGGGTGTTTCAAACATACCCTTAATGAGTCCTAGTTCATCTAGCAAGAAGATGTGTTTCACAAGATCGACACCAGAGGACGACTGGTATTGGGACAGAAGTTTTACGTGTACTTCCCGCTCTTATTGTATTGAAGCTGTTTGATCGGAGCTTCGGGCGAACGAACTGTGCTTCCAGTTGCCAGCTGTACGTTTGAATAATCTATAATAAAACACCCTAACGTGCACAATTTCATGCTATTCTGTACAACAACTCAACTAGGCAGTTCCATTGATTGTAAGACGCCATTTTACAAGCCTCGGCAATGTAACAGTACAGAGGAATGAATCAGAGCTCGTTGCACGCTTCAGGAAACGTGAACAAACTCAACAAACAAAATATATCATGCACCATACTTCAAACCATGCAATAATACGGTTAGAAAAAACGGGAACTCTCAACTTGCTGTCACACCAGAACCCACTTCATGCATCAGGGAGAAAAAATTAATTAATGGTTGTAAAACTTAACGTGCAGTACATTGCAAAAAAATAAATACTTAATCTTTTAGACTGCTCCACAAGACAAAAAGAAATGAAGCTTTTATCTATCTTTCTACCTGTCTGTTACATCAAGGTATATACTGTATATTTCTTCAAGTAGGGGCCTAGCTTCTAGCCGCCACGTGACAGACACTCTATCAACTATAGCAAACACGTTAGTTAATTCAAATCTTCTAAACTAACATTCCGTGATTACTTTTTTTTTCTGATGCTTCCCCAGCCTGCTTTTCACCAATAATTGTGTCTATCACATATAGCGGAATCACAGTCATAAAACGAAATAAATTAGAAAAATGCAGCGTATTTTCACCTCCGTGCCGCCTCCACAACCCTCCGTTTCCGTGGGCCAGTGCCGAGACTGACAACAGTAAAGGGTTGTAGCTGTTTTCTCGTGATTACTAAAAATGACGCGTACTTGTTCTGCGTTCGGATGCAATGAGAGACCGAGAAAAGATTCTATCATTTCATCGGTAAGTTATAAGAAAATTGCAAAAAGTGTTATTTTATGTTGATATTAATAACAGATATTGCAGGGACAGATAGTGTGAGCTTGGGCAGGAACTAAGTGCACTGCATCCATGGCTTGCATCCTGCATGGTGGCAATAATTATATCTCTACGGTTTTCATATCATGAGGCTGGTTACAATTGTCTTATTTAATTTTAAATATGTTTCAAGTGTGCCAATGGTTCCCTCCGTTATTTTTTTTTATAATTTTATACACGCATTTGTTTCATTACAAGCAATTAGTCTGCAATTAGCAGGGGCTATATTTACAATACCTATATTCATTCTAATCTATCTATCTATAATATTAATAGCGTTGTTCCTTCGTTCGTTCGTTCCTTCCTTCGTGTGTTACGCCTGAAT
>LQNS02007217.1:9575534-9588397 GCA_001587735.2 Parhyale hawaiensis | reverse complement strand
TTACTACTCGAAAACAATTACATTTTAAGAAACTATTGGCGGGCGTATTGTGCGTTCCCTTTTGTTTATAATACATTTACTATTTCTATGCATGAATGTACCCTTTGATTTTCTTCGTTTCTTGCAGTTTTCCCAGGGACCGCAACTAGAGGAAGCAATGGATTATTGCTACGAAAAGGGCCAACTTCACTGCCACTGCTCAAACAGCTCTTTGTTCAACACATTTCACTGAACAAGATTATGATAATAACATTACCACGAGGAAAATGTTGTTGCCAACTGCTATCCCGTTAGTATCTGAAGGCTTGCCTTCTCACTTGCTACCTGAAACTAGCAAGAGAAAATTACCCACCGTTCGAAGTTGCGGATTTCCAGCTACAGCAAGGGTTCCTAAATGTAACTCTGAATACATGGAATCAAGGCCTGATGACATTTCCCTTGCAAAAGACCCCCTCATACCTGAGCTTAAAGATAGTGCCGGACAAATTTTTTGTGAAAAGAAAGACACCGAAAATACAGCTGAAGATAGTGTAACTATAACTCTTGTTTGTGATTTGCCCATTCCAGATTCAAGCAAACAAACTGAAAATATCACAGCACCAACTGATTCTTCTTCTCCGAAAAATTGTCGCCTATAGATGATGTTCACACCTGTAACATATTACGCCTCGTGAACGTAGGCTCGTCATAGACTTGGCTACAGAAAAAAAAATTATCGAAAAAAATAAAACTTATAAGAACTCTTCAACAATCAAATCGACGGCTCGAACGAAAAAATACGAAACTTGAAAATGTTCTCTCCTATCTACGTTCAAGAAACTTGATTTCCACTTCCGACATGAAACTTATTGAATCCCCTGGCTGGGGGAGTGCAAGATCTACTGAAAAGGACACGGCTGGAAAGACATGGTGAGCCTCTTCCTTGACCTTTTCTTATCAACTCCGAGTATTTGCTGGAACACTACGCAAGCCGTAAGTCAATAGCAAGAGTGCATGGAATCCCTCCACGCGTGAGACTTCCTTCAGTCATTCCATCACAAATTCATTTTTAAAGCCTAATGTACTAAACGAAGCAGAAGCTGCGTTGTATTGGTCTTTACCACGGAGTTATTACTGCCTGAGTCTTTACCGTGACTATGGGTGTAGATGTGCCCGCACACAATGTGATTGTCATGACCCTATATGCGTGATGCCTCTCTCACAGTTGCGGTGGAAGGTCGTACTGTGCAGCACGCGCAGAGGCTTCGGCTCTGAGTGTTCGGAAATGCTATAATTTAATTTTTGCAAAGTCTGCTTTCACCGAAAAATGAGTATATTCATACAAAATCAAATACCTCGACTCAAACTACTGAATCCATATTAAAGTTTGTACGATAAATGTTGTGCTATTTACAGCACATACGGTACCTACCGCCGAACAAATCTAATCAGAATCACTAGGTATGCAATATAATTTTCCAGAAATTTACAGTGACCCAAAGCTTTGTAGATTTGACCACAAATGATACCGAAGCTACGATATCGGGACACTGCACGAAGTTTCGCTATTAGAAGAGGTAAAAGAAATTATGCCCCTATAGAATGACGAGGTCGACTTATATTTGTCAACGGAAACTTCGACACTATGAAAAGAGGGCAATCATATACAAAGTATACAACCAGCAGTTTTATTCTAGTTCTACTGTTATTATATATTTTCTTATAAGTAATGAAAAATGAAACTGAGTTAATTACAATGAAATGGAAGGACAATATAGTAATTCAGCACCAACTATAATATCATGACGTCGGTAATACATAGCCTACTAATAAACAACGGTGACAAACGGGATAAAGCCGACTAAGAAGAAGCAATGGAATAACTCCTACATACTTCAGTCTAGTAGCAAAAAAACGAATGATTCTCAATAAATATATAAACAATACACACGTTTGTCCTGGCAGAAGGTTGAAACTTCAAAGTATTATGTACCTATCATACATGAAACGTTACTGAATCATGTCAGTAACACGGGAGAATATAAGATATACGGCGTCTTCCATCGACCCGTGAAATTAGAACGTTGAGGCTTCACTTCTCCGGAACTTCAGATGAGAGCGTTGGTTTCACCGTTGGGAATTGTGTTGCAGATATAAGAAGCAACCAGATTACCTTGAGCCGTCAGAAAATTCCATTTTACGAAGCAAGAGTGAGGGTTTGGCGGTCTTAAGGGTAAGCGATGCTGAGTGCACGCCTGATACTTAATTCAATGGGTGGAATCCAGCGCACCTGCCCAAAGTCCCGGACCAGTCAAGCCTCAAATTCTTAATTTTGCCTGCTAATCGAACGCACTTAAAACCTCGCATTGAAGGGTAAATGTTTTAAATATACAAATGATGCTGGTGCTCCAAATAAAATAGTGTTTTTAATAAAACGCTGAACAGACAATACCATAATACCAGTTAACTGTTCATCAAATATTAGAATGTCAGTCTCCATTCCAAGACGTCTGCCGCTATCGAAAAGTCATAGGGATCTATCATCTACCCAGTGTCAATAGGGACGACATTTGATAATAGCCTAAAACTAGCCCACTGGGCTGAAACCCTGACTGAACTACGTTAACGTAACGTAATTCAGCCATGGCTGGAACTATCCAGTACAGGTTCCATGCCCAGTAGGAAAATCGGGCAGCTTCTGATTCCCAGTCTTTTTTAGAATTCCTGAAATGCTCTGTAATTGAGAAAAAAATGAGAGATGCACTGCTTGATCTATTCCAGCGATTTGTGACTGCAGGGTAGCATTGCATTCTATGACGCGACTTCGGCGTACCATAGCCTTCTTGAAGCAGCAGAATGGGAGAAGAGTTTACTGGCGGCGTGAGCAGGACACCCACCGTGCGCCGGACTCTCAAGTCTTTGCGCTCGTGAGAGTATTTTCGGTCAGAGATCACAACGATCCAAATATACTTGCATCGCAGAAGGTAGACACCATCAGTAACCGAGAATATAATAAAAAGCCTCAAAAAGCTCTACATTCACACACAATTTGCTACAGGAGACAGAGAGGGGCTGAAGCCCTGGAACTTCAGCTCCCACCCAACCACCGCTGGACGCTAAAACCCCATTGGAGAGTGCAAGAAGCGTTCGGCCGTTTCAAGTTTGCGGGAGGAGGAAAATTCCTATCGCATATTTCTCCANTTTGCGCACTTTGCTAGCGGAGACAGAGAGGGGCTGAAGCCCTGGAACTTCAGCTCCCACCCAACCACCGCTGGACGCTAAAACCCCATTGGAGAGTGCAAGAAGCGTTCGGCCGTTTCAAGTTTGCGGGAGGAGGAAAATTCCTTTAGCATATTTTTCCAGAAACGAAGAATGTATTTTTCCAATATCTTCGGTAGGGTCAAGTAAAAGTTTACTACTATATTACATCTCAGATGAAAGGTTTTCAGTGTCAGGAGATTACACTATCGTCAGAGGATTCTTCAAGGACGACCACTATCATCCTGCCACGTGGAAGATCCTGCAGGTGAAGGTAAGTTGCAGTACTGCAGGCGGAGGGCGGCGTTCTATTAAGAAGCCATGCGTCAGCCCACTGCGACTATACGCAGTCGGAAGAGAATCACCTCCATGCTGTGGTCTAGAAGACGCTTCGCAAACACCCGTTTTTCGATAAATGGCTTCACAGTCTCCCACTCTCTATGCCATGTCTATTTCACTACCGATCTGATAGTCTTGTTTGCCTGGACTTCCCAAGTCCATCGTCTCGCTTGCCGTGTCTCTGTAGAGGCAATATCTAGTTTGTAGTTGTTCTAAGGATGCAGTACGATTGATGCAGACACATCAGTCCCAAAATCTCTGACGCTGTTGTACTTTTCTGCTCCTGTCGGCATAACTTGCAGCGCAAAACATTTCTCTCTTCCTGAAGCCATTAGTGGAACGTGGGGCAACGTGAACTCAACGGCGCTGGCATACGGTGCATTACTTCATCAAACCCAACAGAAATAGAAGCACTCTTGGACTGCAATGCATGTCGAGTTCAACCCTAATGAAGTTTTACGCTCATTAGATTCTTTTATTCTTCTACAGTTGGGACAGCAATGCATTAGTGATTTGCTGATTAGTAGTAGTAGTAGCACCAGAATGGTGCACTAGCGCTTTAGAGATATTATCCTATCCGCGCAGAGTCTTGGTGATTTTTATCGTTTATTTTTTTACGAGATCTCCAATTTAAGGTAACCTCAAATAGAGTACGATTGGTGCTCAGGGGGGCCGGAGTATTACTGTATGTACATACAGACAGAAAGTAAGGCGAAAAGCATCTCTAACCCTAAAAGGCAAAGTCGAATGGATTCTCTCAGCAACACCACACAGGCCAAGAGACGAAAAAGAAAAGAGAAGACGGAAAAAGCATCGGGTGCTGAGGGTCCCTTCTGTGGCCCCCACACTCGAGCCGATGACTGCAGTTTCCCAAGCCCTTTAGAAACATGGTCAGTTCGCGGGGGGGAATCGCACTAAAGCGTCACTGCTGCAGTCCTCTCATGGTGACGTCACAACTACTTTAACATAACTGTTGTTCACAAACCGACTGCGCGGTAGGTGGACAAAAACACAACCCCGACTGTTTGGTAAAATTTAACCCTTTCATGCCAGCTGTAGCATGCTACACTGCACAAATGTCGATGTTGCACGCGGTGCTTTTCTCAAGAGACTTGATACTTAACTCAGATTAGCTCAGGACTCTAATGGGTTAAGCAGAACCATTGAGTTTAAAAAAAGAAAATAAAACGAGCATCATTCAAGTGAAAGGGATACGGGTACTAGCACTGTGTGGTTTACCAATGATGAAAAGGCACTTTAGGATTGTTTGTTAGTCCAATTCGTGCCGAAAACACAGTACAAATCTGACAAACGCAGGGGAGCCCTGGCTAGCGGCTCCAAGGGAGGTACCCATTACCCCCCGTTACTGTCTGCCGACACCAAAAGGAAAAATTCAAGCTTTCTGAACAGCGGCTTTATTGTTACCGTTAACAGTGACAATATCTGGTGTCTATAAAACCGAAGCTACTACAACACTGGACCTCCGTAACTCTATGCACGCACTGCTCACGTGTACTATAAATATTACTTTTACTGGATTACATTATTATCGTACAGGCGTTGTTACTCATACTTCATTAAATATGTACGCAAAACTACACTATTACAGTATCTGTGAGGAGCAAAACTTGTCCTTTTTCTCAACAGATGCGACACAGGAATACATTTTGAGCTCAGAAAAAAGCAAACTCGGGAAATAGCTATATACAAATGTAAACAAAACAAAATCGATAGATGAGGTTTACGGGAAGCCAATACCACATCAGACGGTTGGAAAATGCCTTCGTAGAAGTAACACTACAGGAGTGACTTTATATGGACACTCGCCCCGTAAGGTTCAGTAGGTTAAAAGAGTTGGACTAAGTAAAGCACACTTTTAGCAGAAGTCAGCCTGTTGCGGGGCAAGTGGCCATAAGTGGTTACTTCCACAGTGTTATTCTTAGAAAAGGCTTCTTAGCTGCCTGGTAAAGCGTGAACCCTGAGTGCTTGCTAAGCCAAAACTTGCCGTCTTGCACGAATAACATTGTTGCCAACTCAACACACATTAGCACTCAGCAATACAGCGTCCGTTGCTCAAACACAGAGCAAAGGAATAATCGACTGGCATAGATCGTCCACGAGAGCACATCTCTTTAGCATTAATGGGACGACCTCTCAGTCGTGAGCGTTAGATTCGCTCCTGCGCAACGGGTTTGACATAATTCCAACCGATAACCCTTGAGACGAGGTCTCAGGACTAAATTTACAGCCATGTCAAGGGTAATCGGCTTGGGATTCATGCCTGGAACTTGATCCAAAGTAGCGAAGCCAACGCCCATGACCAAAGCTCCAGACAAATTGATGCTAATGAGATCAGTTAAACTCTAATGGCAGCCAATCGAAAACGCCTTTAATTTCAGGTTGGAATGAATTCGGCATCCAAGTTACGGAGGTCAACAAACCACTAGTGCATATAAGCAATGGGCGCTTGCGATTCGCGTTTGAGTGAGATCATCTAATCCAATTAGCTTCATAATATCCGTTAATTCAATACTGAAGGTTCAATGCGTCGTGTTCATCCCAGTTCAAGCATCACTCGTAAGCCGATTGCGCTTGAGACACCAAAACAGTGCATTGAGCACTTGGAAGCTGAAGCAAATCGGGTTAGCTTCACTCGCTCAAATTATAGACGAATCGGAGACAATATAACCCTGTAGTACTCAGGCTCTGCTGTCACGCTAAAAGGGATCCTTCTACTGTATTAGATCCCTTGCAGGGAACTGTAATAAGAGCTGTAGGGGAACAACGGGGCTTGAGTAATAAAGGGTTACTGATAGCGGTGCGAGTTAACAGATAAAAATACAATTCGGGGACTAATCCAAGCGAACAGAAAGGGAAGCTTAGGAAGAAATATCGTACTAGTGATAATACAAGCGAGAGCCTGGATCGCAGCAGCAGACCAGAATCAACCGAAGCACGCAAATGTAGCTGCGGAAGTGACTTTTATATTTGAGTGAAATGTTCCTCGACCGCTAGGAAAATAGGGAATCGTTACCAGCAAACATTTTAGGTACTTACAAAGACGAGGCGGGATTCACATGCGGTCTTCTAGTCCCCAGACGTGCTACTGAGCGTCCAGCTATTTTATTTTGCGTCCACTTGAACAGGAAGAAGTTCACCACAATTTTATTTTAATACGAAATTTGCAGAGGCGTCCAAAATTTTATTCAGGACATTTTTTTGACGTGATAAAATATAACTAAATCTTTGGTAGACATGCAGTGGAGCTTAAAGGGACACAACATTTGTTCGGACGTTGGACAGTACGAATAGACACCAAAGGACCGTCGTATGAACCCGCCTCCAACTTTTTCTCTCAAGAATTAATGCATCTTTCTCGTAGGCGTGGTGCTATGTGAGGGCCCTAAAACAATAGGGGCGTAAGCGAAAGGTTTTTCAAAAAGTAGGGATTTTTTTTCTTTGCAACTTCAGATAGTACAGACTGAGACCTGTCTTACTGTGAAGTCAGAAAGACAAAAGATCAGAGTAGAAATGGTCGAAAATTGTATGTAAAGTCGACTATTTTGTACCTTATTACACCAGTGCATTGTCTTCGAGTGGCTTTCCTGTATATTGTATTTTAGAGTGTCGCTTACGCCCCTATTGTTCTCGGGCCTTCATACAGATATTGTACGGAGACCACGCATTGGGTGAAAGGGTCAACACTGTGCCCGCGCTGTGTACCCACAAGATATGGTACTGACAGGGTGTATACTGTAAACGAGCTTTCAAAAGCTTTGAATTTGAAAAGAGAAGGGAAAACCTAGAAAAGTCTTGAATTCCAAGAAAATGAAGAATACTTAAAATTTTGACAGGTAAGGCATTGAAGGCCATATCCAAAATTCAAGGCTCTTTTCAAATTGAAGGTTTTCAAAGTACATATACACCCTGACACACTAAACGAGTACCATTACCTACTTTTTTTCTTTTTAGTCAAATGTGATGATGCCCATACATGGTACAGCATCAAAATAATTTGTAAATTATTTATTATAATATTGAGTAGTTTAAGTCTCCGTCTCCACAGCAACGGCGATCTAACAGAGGAAGACGCAAGGGACACATAGTGTGACGATACACGTGGAACCCATGCACGAGGGTGTTCCCACACAGGATCAACGCGCATGGGAACAGCAAGTCGGGAAAGAAGAGTAAGAACAGATTGAAGAAAGATCAGTAGGAGTAAAATATGGGAAGAAATAATTTGTACAAGTCATTTTCTTAGTCCTAAAAAGGAATGAAATTCGAGTAACGAGACACAATTCCTAGCGGATCGGACATCCTGGTCCACTGTACGCCACAGGCTCAAATAATCTTGAGGCACAAATAAGAGAAGCTACGGTATCCACAGCCCTTCACTACATCGAAGTCCAGGGCCCGGCCCGGTTCACACAACAGCCACTTGCCCTGCGTTCACAGAACAGCGTCCGTAACCGTTGCCGTGACTGCGGACACAGGATAGCGTCCGGCTTTGTGCGATTGGTTATTCATTCATAATTTTAAACGAAGCCGAAACCTAACCTGTCCCTTTGCTACGCCAGCTAACACCAACATTTTTTTTTTCAATACATGTAGTTATGCTTGAAAGGACCCCACGCGGTATTCATAAATGTTCTGAATTAAGAACGTGCGTTAGTCCAGAAGCTCCAAGGTCAATGAATGTTCAAATTTATGCCCTAAGAATTCATTGCACAATTCCTCATATTCTGTCCAGACGCGTACGATTTAAACAGTACGCAAAATGTAGCAATGGCCCAGCAACAGCTGGTAGCTTTTGATTGCAATAATTGGACTTCCTGAGAGGAAAAATATAAAGGGTAGGAAAGACAATTCCATTTCTAATTTACATCACCGGACTTCTTCCGCTAGCAGATACAAATTCTCTGCAAGGATTACAGAGCCGTGAGTCGGACAATTTGATTCCAGGAGCCGGAGTCGGCATTTGTAGTTCCGACTCTATGACACTGGTAGATACCTACTGTTAGGGATCTAGCATATATGCACACACATCCATGACACTTCAGCCTCTAAATAAGCATAAATGCATATAGTCCCAGTTGCTGCGGCCACTGGATCAATTCAGCTAGTTTCTTCAACAAGCCTTTCATTAAAAAAAGCGCTAGGGCAACTTCTCCCACAATTACTAATGTGAAGAACGTGCTAGGGCAACTTCTCCCACAATTACTAATGTGAAGAAAGTGCTAGGGCAACTTCTCCCACAATTACTAATGTGAAGAAAGTGCTAGGGCAACTTCTCCCACAATTACTAATGTGAAGAAAGTGCTAGGGCAACTTCTCCCACAATAACTAATGTGAAGAAAGTGCTAGGGCAACTTCTACCACAATTCATTATGTGAAAAAAGTGCAAGAGCAACTTCTCCCATAGTTAGCATTACAACACAACGTTTGGGGCGACTGCATTGCCATTAACTACAGTCAATACTTCACAAGAATTATCAAGTTTAGAGGCAAAGTGAAAAAACTAATATTGGGATGACACGAAGAACTGTATTACAGCAGAGGGTAATTTATCGATGTAACTTCTCGTCGTTAGTTAATATTTCAATTTGGACGATAGCCAACAACTAATGCAATTTTTCGTCAATTAGAAATTCTGTCAATTTGTAAAGATCGTTACTGTATTTGTTTACAATTGATCAAAGGGGAAATTTAAACACGTTACGGTCATTTGAGGAACAAAAAATGTCAAATGGTCAAAATTACCAGGTGAAGGGTTACAAATAATAGCAAAATTGGACGAAATCGGCACGATAAAGTAAGACTGGGTAACAATACGTCAATGGACTAAGATAATTCTAGTAAAGACACGCTAAATGTTCCTTATTATTAATCCTAAGCAATAAATACCTCATAAGACCAACACATACAATTCAAATACAACAAATATACAAAACGTGGAGAACAGGTCCCGCCGAATACAGCGTGTAGGATATCATACGTGACCTGGTACATAAGTAGCTAAAAACGCGCCTCTTCTACAAAGCGTCAAGAAAAAAAAATTCAAAGAGCTTTACCAAACTAAATTAACTAGGGCAAGCTTGCCTGGCAATTGAACAATAAGGTCTTATCAAGAAGTCGATGGAATAAATCAACCAGATGTAGATGATCTTGCAATAACGTGATTTGTTGAACGTACGGCGTTACTCTCGATAACTAAAAGACAATTACTTCTACTAGACGTGGTTTCACTCTCAAAAATAAACTGATTAATGCATAAATTGAAACAGACGATTAAGAATTTATGAAACTTTACTTCTTTTCAACTGAACTTTTTTTTTGTAAATTTTACTTCTTACCGACAAAACTTTGCTCTTTACGATACAACTTTTGTTTTTTCAATTAAACTTAACGTCTATTAATGAATAAATATCAATTAGGTGTAGGTAATTTTTTTTCACTTGTTATTAAATGATAAAAAAAATCATTCAGCATTCAAACAATTCAAAGACAAAACGTTTACAACGGCTCTCGGCTTTGCTAGTTTACTAATGAAGATCTCTACCGCGCTTATTATTTAACACAGCGTTTACATTGGCGCCTAAAAGAACTTTTCCTAACTATCGTCTTCTTCGTCATATTGCTCTTCATCATCCCCATTGGTTGTGTTGGCTCGGACTTGCGAAGTCGGAGGCTCCATGAAGTCATAATCTTCAGTGGCCATCTCAATGGCCCATTGGAACTTCATGCGCTGGGTCTTGTTGTAGACTCTCTCAATGGGCACGTCGTGTTTCTTGCACCACGCCACAGAAATCCGAGGGTCGAGATAGTTGAGCTTGGACGTGCCTAGAGCGATCTGCTTGTTCTCCTCCTTGTCAGTGGCAGCGATCTCAAGCTTGCGTAGCTGCTCATGCAGGCGATCCACTTGCTTCTTTTTCTTGTCGTACATGGCCTTCTCAGACATGGACCCGCCTACCTTGGCCTGCTTCTTGAGGGTCTTGAGATCCTTCTCAGCAGTGGCGATCACTTCTTTCTTGTCATCGATTTTCTTCTGTAGGTTGGCCATGGACTGATCAAATGTTTTGGGAACGGCACGTTGATGGTTACACAGGATGGCAACTTCCCTGTTGGCGCGGTTGTAACTGAGGACCTTGGCGGGTATTTCGTCATCAGGATCTGTCATATGGTTGAGCTGCTCTTGCAGGGTGCGCGATGCGTTGTAAGTACGGAACACCTTTGCTGTCAGGCCTTCCATCAGTTCGTTCAGGTGCTTGTTCATGATTTGTGTCTGTAAAATAGGCAAGTCCAAATAGTAGCGTACGGTAGTCGTAAGAAATCAATTGTTTTAAGAAGCTAATAGGTCAAATTTCATCTTCAAAACTTATATAAACAATAAATGCCGCAAACGGTTGCTGGTTATCACAACACAAAGAAAGAGTTTAGAACTACCTACATTGCTAACTTCAGCGACCGGTGTGTTTATAACAAAATTTACACAAAGACAGTTTTTAAAACCTAATGAACTTTATTTACAATAGCCCTCTACGATCAGAAAGAATGGAATAGTATCTTACATTGAGCCTGTCGAACAGATCATCCCCCGGGGCTTTGTTCTCCATGAAGAGCTTGACGTTCTTGAAGACGCGCTTCTCCACAGGCACCTCATTGTAATATCTGATGGAATCTTTACCGAGGAAATCAAAAGCAACAACACACTCCTTGCCGTCCTTCTCATCGTGCAGCGTGATGTGCTCCACACGGAGGGAGCAGCAGCCCACCGTGTCCGCCTGGTCCTCGTCCTTCTCGTTACCAGCTCTTAAAGCAAGCTGCGGGGCGAAGGGCACAATGAGCTGCGTCTATATACTCATGTCGTGCTTTAGCATTTACTTATTTGTAGAAGATTGTTACAAATGTTAGTTTCAACCTCCCTGGTCATGCATTTTTGACAGCTAAAGAGCAGGGGGTGATGCAGTACTTACTCTAGTGTTATTACTAATTACCACCGCAGGGGGTGATGCAGTACTTACTCTAGTGTTATTACTAATTACCACCGCAGGGGGTGATGCAGTACTTACTCTAGTGTTATTACTAATTACCCCGCAGGGGGTGATGCAGTACTTACTCTAGTGTTATTACTAATTACCACCGCAGGGGGTGATGCAGTACTTACTCTAGTGTTATTACTAATTACCACCGCCGAGAAGGTTTTCGTCTTTGTCTGGTATTCTATTTGTCTGTCTGTGCGCCTGATAGCCTGTCACCATGATTCCTCAATAATTTGTGCACGGATCTTCAGAAAATTACAGGGATTGTAAGGCATGTTAACAGTAACATATGATTAACTTTTGTTGAAAATTAGTTCATGTGTGTTTGTCTGTCTGCCTGCCTATTTTTTCTTAAGGCCACGACTTGAAAAGTAGCTAATGGATAGATTTTCATGAAATTTAGACGAGTTGTTAGGTAAATAAAATACGAAGGGTAAATGACCAAATTTTTGGCATGATCTATCGGTTCGTTTGTTTGTCGCTATGCTTGATTTTATGCTTGTTAGCACAATAAACTGAAAAAGTTATGGATGCATCTTGATGAAATTCACAGGAGTTATTACTAATGTTAAAATACATAGCTGAATGATTCAATTTTGGTGATGATCGGTTTGTCTGTTTGCCTTAGGTAAACAGACTTAGGTTTGTCATAATGCTTGTTAGCAGCAGAGACTAACTCAAAAAGTTATGAACGGATCTTCAAGAAACTTACAGAAATTGTTAATGCTATCAAAAGGCACCAATGATTACATTTTGCTGTTGATACGAAGAAAAACACGGTTTCAGAACCAATTTGGATTTTCCATTACCGCTGCCTTGCGCTCTCACAGTGCTCATAGTTCATTATATTACACTAGTTAGTTTTATCTCCCGTTATCCAATAGCTACACAATTGCTGTTCTAAGAGAAAAGACGTAGTACGCCAAAAGAAACGTGGAACCATCATCAAGAATTAACAACATAACCAGAATACACGTAACAATGATGGTGGCAGCTGATTATCTAGCAGAAAAATATGAATGTGAACACATAGAAACATGAATGTCCGTCCGCTAAAAGAACAGTTCTTGGGAATCACTAACAACCAATGCAAAAAAAAATAAAAAAAAAAATAAACCGCAGCAGAAGGACGCAAGCAGGCACCTTATCAATAAAGTAGAGGGCAACAGCACGCTGTCGGATGCGCATCTCCTTGCTCTTCCAGTCGATCTTGTACTGCTCCCTGATCCTGTCCACAACTTGGTG
>LQNS02007217.1:9557273-9571708 GCA_001587735.2 Parhyale hawaiensis | reverse complement strand
TTCTTTTCCTCTTTAGTTCTGTTTTTGCGCTCCTCGCTCTTCTGGACGAAGTACGCGTGCATTTTTGAGAAGTCGCACTTGGAAAGATCCGTGATCTTCTCGCGCTCTTCTGCAGTCATCGCCTGCAACAAGACCACGAGACCATGTATTTTCACTACATTTCAACATTAACAAAATATTAAATTAGCTACGCATTCAAACAAAATCGTAAGAAAATTCAGTAAGACTTTTCTTTGGTGATTTTTTTTTTTTAGAAAACACAGAATGATATCAATAACAGCCTATCGGGAGTTTTTGTGGTTGGATTGCTTTAGTCTGTCTGGCCGAATATACAAGCTTCCTCAAGGTAGGAAGCGACAGACACCAAGCAACTCCACAGGTTTAAACCCCCTGCAATATTGTGCTATGTACGATAGGGGTGTAGTGCCGGGCAGAAGTTCGGTACAGGAAAGTTACAAGTCCCATAAGATGCGGTGGGCAAAGTGGCAAATCTAAATGATTCATAAACCTGACATTCTAGGCCCTCAGTGTATGTTATCTGGGGCCAATTGAAATTTTCAACACAGACACACACGGCTCTCTAAAATCCTTCAATTATATTCATTATATTGAGTAGTTTAAGCCTCCGTCTCCACAACAACGGCGATCTAACAGCAAGAGACATAAAGCACGATGATAGACACCCCACTCTCGTTGCTCTCAGATGGGTGTGGATACTATCAATGAAGAAATTAAAGCGAATTGGGGTCCGCAAGCACTTTGTCGTAAGCCGTTAGTCATGCGAAACGCTAATAACATTGCCGCTCCCCATTTCACATAGCATTTCCGAGTCTGAAACCAGTAATTTAGCGTCTGAACAATATAAAGAGGTATTTGTTTCAAGCACACACTTAAATTGAGAGTAACAGTAAACTCGGTCGAACGCAGCCTTAGCATTGTTAAAGCAAAAGTACATGGGAGATTCGCTATGAATTCAATGGTTCATGACCCATTCAAGTGTGAATAAAGCAATTTCCGTTCCATATTTGGCTTTGAAGCTCAATTGATTGTCTGCAGTCACCATGTACGGTGACATTCGTCTCTCAAGCACTAGTTCTGCCACTTTCGAGCGAGTCATTGCCACTGATATACGATTATTATTATTTTAGTGGGTTGGGTTACTAGCGCCGCAGGCATCACGCTCACCTCGCGCCGAAAACACAAGATCGGGACATTCTCAGTTTTTACACTCTTGTCACTGGCCCAGCTTAGTACTGACTACTGAGAACATATATTCCCATCAATCACAAGTCTAAGATCTAGCTGGGGTCATAGGCCCCGTCAATTTCACATTTCTGCCACTAACAAATGGTCAAGTCGCAGCCGCGCTACTCTCCCATTCTTCTGAATAAACCTCCAAATTTACAGTTTTTCGTAGATTTCACATCGTTCCAGGTATCTCTGTATCTAACATCAATATCAGTGGGTATTATCAACATTATATTAGCTTGAGCCTCCGTCTCCACAACAACGGCGATCAAATGGAGGAAGAAAGGACATGGTAAGACGATAGAAATATTGGGAACCCATGCACGAAGGTGTTCCCACACAGGATCAACGCGCATGGGAACAGCAAGTCGGGAAAGATCAGAACAAAGCAAGAGCAAGTAGGAGTATGCAAATGGATAGAAGCAAAGTGGGCACGCAAGACAGACGTCCCGAAGGCCTAGCTAACAGCTAAGGTAACCTGCACGAGCCCCTGGGGTCACCGCACCCCATAACACAGGTTGGGCAAACCTAACCTAACCCTATGGCCCATCCTATGACCCTTGAAGATGTGTCAAAGCCCTAGTTTAAGACCAAGACAGGTACTATAACCTATGAGGCCTGTTGAGAGCATTCTCCTCCGAAATTTGCATCAATAGTTAGATCAAATTTTAGCGTAGATGTCAGGGTTGCAAGGTAGGATGGGTCAAGTCCGTTCCAACTCTTGGGTGAAGCCGGTGTCTGACCAACTCCTTGGACTCCCACTTGGCAACTCTGACGGACGTGCCTGTCTACAGTCTTCAAGGAGGTTAATGTTCACGGTTAAATCAAATTCAAGCGTGGACGTACCTTTCTGAAATCCTTGAAGAAATTTTTGTTGAACTGCTCTTTGGTAACGTAGTCATGCTCCAGCATACGGGCGTAGAAACCAGCCACTTCCTCAGCGGCAGGGACATCTTGGTATCCGAACGGCAGCATGAAGTAGTCCTACAACCCACCATCGGCGAGCATTCCCAGGCGTTTGTGATGCGGAAACACGAGGTCCTTGCAGGACTTGCGGCCATCCGTCTGCTTCTCCTCCTCCCACCTGCGCCACGTAATTAAAAGATGTAATAACTAATAATGACACCCAATTGGTGTGGTAAATAGTCGTAACTTGTGAATTAGCTACGTAATTCAACATCCGAGAACTTTTCACCCTAAAATACAACTAATAAACTACCGTTCACTTATTCAACGACGTTAGGTTCAGCTTTCAGAAACGGAAGCTAGGTAAAGAAGGTAGTCTATAACGATCAACAAGCAAGATTTGCCACGTAGAATGGCACAAACCCTACAAAACAATACAAATTCCACTGCTACGTGGTAACTAGAGGACTATACAGAGACAACCAAAGAGACAATACAGCACTAAATAAAGCACCAGCCACTTCTTAAGTAGAAATTAGCTTAGGCTTTTCTTAGCGTAATGTCATTAGCCGCGGTTTCTCTACTTCGTCCCCAACAAAACCCCCTGTGGGCAACACTAAGCTGTTCCACGACATCCCCCCCTACAATTTCCACCACATAATCGGACCCTCGTGAAAGATTGCGTCCATAGTGTAGCTAATATTGCAATGATTACAATAATCACAATCTATTCCAACAGAGTAGTACTCCATGTTTTAACCCTTTCGCTACGGAAACTTTGCTCTTTTATGAGGTACTTACAGAAGCTCATAGAAGAAACTATCATTGTAGTCACTTGAGCTCACCTACAGTTTAGTTCAGTAGTAGGTAAAATAAGATCACTGACTTTAAACGGTTTGTTAAATATGTTGTCTAAAACTTCAGAAAAAGAAACAACGCACGAGTTTTAATAATCAAAACTTTGATGCGGACTGCTACGTCCCGTCAGTATCGAAAGGGTTAACTTACACAATTGTCTCACGAAACACCGAGATAGTGTCAGCAACCGCTTCATAACTTCAAGCACCTCAGGGAGCCCTAGCAGTTGGTGGCTGTCATAATTCTTCTATTGCATCCTGTTTCAAGTGTCTGCCTAAAACATGGCTAACCCTTTCTTTTTTTAAATATAGCTAACTGGCTATCGTACAGTGTAAAACAAACGTCCAATTGCCACGATGTCGTAAGTAAAAGAAGCAAGCATTAAAATCTTGGTACTATTCTTTGCGACCTTTTACCGCAAGTTATAGTTAAAATAATTTCAGAAAATTAACAATTTGCCTCACCATTTCCAGACATTCTTCTCTTCCTCAGATTCCTTTTTTACCCGCTTGGTTGGTGACTTGGGAGTAGTGGAAGACTCGGTTTTCACTCTCTTAGCAGGCGTCTTTTCTTTCTTAACTTTAGCCTTCTTAGCCAACTGGAAAGATCAGGTTTCAATTAATGAAATTAGTATTGCACCTAACACAAGTCAATATGATGTAGCCAACTAGTTATTAAAGATAGACCAAACACGAAATTTACGTCCACCGTGTTCACCACCAGCCATGTTGACTGAGAAGTATACACATGCATAAATGACTAGCTACTGTAAATTATGTCAACCGTCAAGTGGGGGAAACGTACACGGGATGTAAATATGGCAAAAAATAGTTTTCAACTTTTTCAAATTATTATACATACAGAGGAGACAGCTGAATACCAAACAACTTATAGCTAACAGCTATACACTTTGAAGGCAGAGAAAGTAAGCACTATGTTTCACATCCTTTTTCATTGAATTTTACAGAAAAGAAAGTTAACACACAATAGCTATGTGTTGCCTTTTTACCCACCTGACGGTTACGTGAAACTTTTATTATGGATATAGGTACTAGCAGCCAAACATTTATTTTGGATTAGGTACCTACTGGCAGCCAAACTTTGGGGTAGTATAATGTGAAAAATTTTCTTTCAGAGGCACATAGACAAGCTCAAAAGATCTGTGCTAGGCGATGGCAACAACACATTGGTGCGTACCTAGCGAACTATAATGTTGATGCCAAGCCCAAACTAAAACTTTCATTAGTTCACCGACATCAGATTGTTGTTGGGTTGCCTTCAAACGGGCGGATCTTCAGCATCATTCTCTTAAACCAAATGGAGGAAACAGGTTGGAGCGTTTCAATCCTGCGGGCCCCGGTTCATGTGACCACCTAAGTGGGGCCGCGCCTCAGTCGGACCAAACTACTGAAGAGATCAAAAGTGGAGGATTTAAATCATGTGCAGAGCATTACACTGCACCACTCTTCTCTCCAGTAGAGAAAATTTTAGTAGCACCTCGGTGCTGGCGATCAATACAGCAAGGTTGGTGCGTACCGTCGCACGTCAAGTTCTCTAAGAAAGTGACCGTAAGGCAAAAGGTAACATTTGTGATATCAGAGTGACGCAATACTGCCACGACAACTCGTTCTCTGCTAACAGTATTATTAACCGCAACACCACACCATACGAGCAGACAGACAACGTGATGCGAGGATGCGCGGCTCGCACGTGGTCCCTATATACCGTACATTCAAAGTCAGTAGTATAGATACGGTAGCATGAAAAACGTGCGAGCTGCACATCCTCGCACCAATATTAACGTGCGACTGTGAAGTCTGGCCGCAATATTACTGCGAAGTATTGACGACGGTCACGAGAACTCCCTTCACGCTGACGTGGAACGGAAATGAAAAAAATTTCAGAAAATATTTTGGAAAAATTCAATCTGACTTCAGCGCGCCCACTAAATCGTGAACATGACTAACGGGCTTCATTTCACTGTGGTACACAAGCTCTCCACAAAACAAACATGCACTCAAGTAGCGAACATGGCCGTCATAATGTTCCTAGCCCCACAGATTCGACAGGACTGAATTGCGGATTATGCGACATTTGAGCACTTGCACAGAAATAATAGCAGTAGTAGAAGCAGTAGGTAGCTGTAGTCGAGCGGGGGAAGAAATGAATGACCCACATTGGGGGTAATAAATTAACTCCCTCTGATGCAGTAAAAAAATTTTCATTCATTACCCCTCCTGTGAACCTTCTATTTCTTCCCCCACATGACTATATATTTTCCGGTTACTTCAGAGCAGCTCTCGAAAATGAAAAACTTTCGCCAGTGTTAACGTCAGTGTTGAAATCCAACAGTTTGCTTTCAACATTGGCGCGTATGATACCACACTGCAAATGAGGCCAACATATCAGCCATACGAATATTAAAATGATAGCGTGAAAAGTTTACAAAAATCGAGACGCAGTGACAAGAATATATTTTTGCCGCAACTATACATAGACCTGCGACATGAAATATTTAAAAAAAAAAAGCAGTGTGCTGCCCAGACACGAACTAATCACAAAGTCCAACCACCCTAACGGAAAGTTGGGTTTCATAGTGCAGTCCCTCTTGACGTCATCATAACGCGTCAAACTCGCTAATGTTTGATTAATTGTAAAAATGTAAACCGCAAAGACCTACAAAGGTTTCGGAGTTCTAGTTAACTCCAAAGTTAAAGATACTCAAAGCTTTACTAGTGACACTCGCTGAAAGCGAGCTGGCATTACGGTTAACCGTTTAGTATTAGTCAACATAGAGGTGTTCTTATACAGAGGCAAACAAACGTTTGAATACTTCGTACCGCGCATGGGCTCCTCAAGACTATATATAATGTGAAACCAGCCTTAAAGCCTTTAGTGACGCAACTCGAAATTTCCCAAATTAGCCGGACGAAGTGAAAAATTACGCTCTCTCCCATACAAGAAAAGTGGCTACACACAAGTGCAGAATGTGCAAAAAACATATAATTGCCAAAAATAAAGAGAATAACATATAATTTACGGATATCCCAAAATCATCACAAAGCTAGTTCGACACGTTGACCGCCATGTGCACCACAGGCGGTGGGTGGGTACACTAAGTCTATGTCATAGGAATACAATCACCTACCTACATAATGGCAATAGCTCAAAGAAGCCGGGGTGTTAGTCCCGGTGTCTCTTTGGGAATGGGCCTCTTGGTTCGTCTACTGCCGCCTATCTAATCTAATCTAGTATTTTTGAAATGGCGGTCAACGTGCTAACAAAGGAAGAAAATCAAATACGCACAGGTTTGAAGTCCTCATCTTCTTCATCGTCACTAGTGGCCTTCTTTCTCTTCTTCTTGGTCGTCTTCTTGCGGGCAGCAAGAGGAACGTCATCGTCCGACTCCGGCTCTTCTTTCTTAAATTTCTTACGCGCCGCCTGTACACGACAATGAACTCAATTACACGTCATTAGGATCAAGCCTCAACGGGTGCTGCTACAGAGAATGCTTCACATTTTTTCGCAAAACATCACCAGCCTGACTAATAAAACATTTCCGAAATACTAGTAAGCGATGCGTCTACCTGCAGCCAGTGAATTATCGATTAATACTTTAGTGCCATGGCCTGTCAGTCAGGCCGGACGCTAGCACAAAATGAGGCAAAAACTGCAGTAAAGAGCTGCCTGATTCTCTTCCTCCTATCCTGGTCGAACTCAACAACACAAAAACTAGGCTAACGTATGACAGCTAACGCCCAGGGCTAAACCAAAATCAGACAACTAACGCTCAGGTGTCAACAAAAATTGGACAGGTAATACCGAGGGTCGAACTAAAGTTGTGGACAGGTACCGCTACTGCCACTGGCATTAGGTGCACCGAGTATAGACCTAAATACGGACTATATGCGGGAAAAACAGGCTCGGCAAAGTATATAAAACGCTCAATGTTCAATAATAAAACATATACTATACACAACTGGCACCTGCAATGCATGTATCACCTTGCCACCTTAGAACCTTGTAGCCATAGAACGGTTCATGAAATGCAACGAGACTCATTAGAAAGTTTTGATGGTACAGTAGGTAGAAAACCCAGTGCAATGAGTTGGCCAGCAATACGCCATAACCAGCAGGCAAGGGCACCTAAACCTCATTTCAATGCGGCTATTTTGCCTCGCTACAAAGGTTTTTTTTCCCTTAACAATCGCTACAATAGCACAACCAACCCACGCACCAAAATAACGATGCCTGATGGAAATCGGGTGTTAACGCTGTAAATTAGTACCTACAATGGTTGTAAATTAAATGTATTCCTAGAGACAGTTTGAGCACAATAAGGTTTCTGCAGTAAATGAAGCATGCATAACAGGCGAGTTGAGTGGTAAATACTTGAATAACCCGAATAAATATATGTGCTATAACTCGGCCTACTGGAATGGGAATGTGCTTATGTAACGAGTCCCTTAGTAGATATTGGAAGCTACAATCTGCAACTTTTGAGACCTTCGGTCACTCCTGTAAGCTAGTTTATTGACTCGTCACATATATACGTAAAAGAATATCGGAACTATTCACACAGAGACTACCGAAATAAAGAACTTACCAGTGGTACGTCATCTTCATCATCATCGTCTTCAGGAAGAGGCGCTTGGACACGCTTACGAGCGGCCTATAAAACACGCAACACACATGGACAATAGCATCAGAGGCTACACAGAACAGCTACAGACACCAGCTATACAGGGACACAAGCGGTATACATTCAAGAAGTGCTCTCAGAAAACCCTGGAAATAACCTGATATGAAGGGAATTTCAAAGTTAGTTCGCTCGTACGCAGAGCTTTCTGGGTTGAACTAGAGGTAGGTTATAGTGTGTAGCTTCTTCAGGTATTCATGTACCTAATTTTAAATCTTGCTTTCAATGTTTTCCTTTTGGTAATATTCAACAATTTATCTCAGAATTTCCCTATTAGTCTATATAGAAGCGAGTTGAATGTTCAACATCATAGTTTTCTATAAGAAATTAAATTTAGTTTTCAAAATTCACACGGGACTTGATAAGTAGTTAAGCAACAACATTCACAAGTTTCTTGATTTGAAATTAAGCTATTAAAAAAGATTCCAATGCGGGTCGATATTAATGTGTATCCTTCAATAGCTTTCTTTGAAATTCCCTTTCAACATCAGGCAACAACCGCCTCTAATACCACTTGGTTATAGGCACCACTAGCAGAACAGAAACAAAAGATCACACAAGGCAGTGCAACGTTGCCACATCAACCACAGTATTGAATTGCCCAGAAAAAAAAAAACGATATAGCAGCATTAGCAGGGCTAAATCTAGGAAGTAACTAGCAAGTTCTGTAAATAGGGACAATTGCAGCCAAGTTGAGATTTAACACAAATCAGTTATCCTTAAATGCCTAGTAGTACAGTTTGGTTGAATTAAAAATGGCGCAGTTCATACGAATAACTATGCCTTTCATTCCTAGTGTGGATATTTGTGTGCTGCGTTCCACAGTACCACACCTTTGGAAATTGAGTTTTATTCAGGTTTATGTGGACAATAAAATGTATTGACATTATAATTAGGTACAAGTATCCTATGCAGCCACGGGGCGTTTCAAACGGGCTTTTGATAGGGAGCTAAATTCAAGTTGAGTGTTTCAAAGGTAAAGTACTTTAAAACTCTGTTCATCCGAATAACTGATACAGTGTTCTAAAAATTAAAAACAGAGTGTTGATGGTAGAAAAAAGAGCAGGAACAAGTGATCCTTAGTAAATGAATTATCGTACGAAATTGCCCAAGTTTACATATACTTGCAGCACTTCGAAGTGCAGCAGATGAGAAGATCATATGTACTGTATACATGAATGTCACTCCATATAGCCCCAGCACGGAATATATAAATGACAGTTGAGTAGACAAAACAATAAACTATCCATACATCTATGGTGTTATCTGTGACACAACATACACAAGGATAAAAACATGGCCCAGGTCAACAAAGCACCACTCTTAATATGAAAGTATGATGGAATTTAGCCTCATGAGCATTATCAAGTCCTAAAACGCATTTATTACGAGAGACACTACTTGTTAAGCGGAACAATTATTCAGAAGACAGGACAGTAGTCCAGGTGAAAACAATGAAAAGGGATTTTACATCATTCCCGTGACTCGATGCTGCTCATAAAGCAGTTCATTTTGAATGATTTCTAAGCTCGTTGTTCAAATCACTCGTGAAAAGTGCAAGTGCTAGCAGAGCGAGGATTCAGAAACACAGCTATGCATTTATCCATCAGAAGATAGCAACACCTATGACAAGACCTTTTATACAATGCAACAAGAAATGGGAAATGACTGTAATGGTAGACCTACAGCCCCATTATCACGGAACAAGCTGGAGCCCAAGGCCTTATGTACTGTACATATAATGGAATGAGTATGGAACTATAAGCAAGGACCTTACCAGAGGAACATCATCTTCTTCATCGTCTTCGGGTTCCTGCTTGACAGGTTCAGGAGGGGACTCAATTGAGTGGTTCTGTAGGTGAGAGCAACTGGTCATGAGGAGGGATGAAGGGACTCTCAGAAATGAGTGCAACAAAAGAGGATGAAGTTCAACAACCCAGGCAAAAAGTTCAAACGTATTGTAAAGAAATGAGAGAAACACAGCATCCATTAGCGAGAGCACATAAATAAGGTTGTCAGGGCACACCAAGCAAAGTCATTAATATCCACGACTCCAAAAGCATACCTATTGCTGGGGGATAAATAAAATCCATAAAACTTAATTGAAAATAAAACCAGTGAAAATGTAGGGAACGGATATGAAAAATTAAAAAACAAACATCAACGAGCGTTAATTGAGAGCAGGAGGAAAAATAACAATGAAGAGTCTGTCTACAAAAAATTAAACCTGGAAGAAAACCAAGAAATTCCATTTCTAATATAAACACCTTAGCGACTTAACACCTAAAAAGAAAGGTCGGGTTTACTCTGTGAGTTCTTGAAGGTTCTAACGATTATGATACAGCAGCTGAGTAGATATGATCAGTCCGGCGAAAAATCATTTTCCACTGTGCTGGAAACATCCACAATAGACATCACTTTTCATTTAGAAACTTAGAAAGACGACTTGATACTAATATTAACTTGAAAAAATCTGAGTGAGGACCTAGTGTCGGTGCGGACAATTCTGGAAACCCGAATAAAGTTTAATAGGGCTTCTTACTAATGCGGCACTAGCTCTGTAGATCAGTAAATGAGGGTAACAGGCCGTCAGTTGCATGATCGACGTAGCACTGGTGAGGCATTTTCGATGTGTAGCTACACCCTGATCGAGACACTCCTCTGTTCAGCTCTCATCTTCAGTTGGTCCTCAACTTATGTCACGGAATCTGAATTTACATCTTTAGATCACCCGACTGAAAACTCCCGCGGAGCGGGAGTTGGAAACTGACTTGCGCTCAAAGTCGGAATTTAGAGCAGGGAGACCACTTTAACAAATCTGTCAATATTTTTTTAATTTATTCAAAAGTCTCAGTCTTAAGTTATAAAAATATAATAAATAATTTTGCAATTGTGAGTGAACAAATATTATTTTTGGCTTCATCCATGTGTTGCCATTGACAGTGGAGTAGTACCTAGACGGCTTAACCAGAGTCTTGCTTAAGCCCGCAGCTCGATCTAGAGCATTCAACAACTGGAGTAGGTACCAGTCAAGTTACAAAGCGATGCGGATTAGATAACTGACTTAGATTGAGATCTCAATTATCTCAACTGTGTCTTTAAAAGATAAGGCAATACTTTGCATTATCTGCATAACACTCTAAATTAGCTCTTCATTGTGTATCAACACAGACGTTACTTTCCACAATCCCAGCTTAAAAAAATTCCCTGCAAGATGAGATGATAACCAATTCACACAACATACAGTGCTAACCTACGTGATACATGACGGGTACATCAGACTAATGAAAGATACTTGTAGTCCGCTTTTAGAAAGAAAAAAAGCATTTAACTCTATCTTCGAATATAAAGTTGTTTCAACAGTGCAAGCAACTCACTTTCTTTGACGCATCCCATTTTGTTTTGGCATTTTACAAGCAAAGTAAGCACAGGAATAGTAAAGCAGTTCAGTCGCACAAAACTGCAGTAACCACTATGGTAAAAACTTTAAAGCAAGTCAAGCAGTGAAACCACAAGCCCATTTCCTGATACCAATAAAATACGGTTTCCAGAACTAGCTACACAAAGCGCAACCCAGCACCAAAATTTGCGGAACTGCAATACAAAGTTCTGTGTCCAGTTTTAATCTAAAAAGTAAAATCCAGTAAATGAGACACAGCACTAGGGCGACAACACCACGTCACAAAGAAAGCAGCACAGTTCCCTCTCAAAAAAGACGATAGAAAGCTATTTCAGGGTCTCAAAAGAATAAAGGCATCAATTAAGACACACGCGTATACCAAACACACAAAAATGTACTCCAGGCAGTCCCCACCTGTTCCTACCCTTTGTCTACTGACGAGATACTATATGTAACACAGGAACACTCAAGTTTGATCAACAGAAAGCAGAGCTTAGCTTCTTTCAGTGAAACCATGGCGGCACGTTATGCTGTTGGCAGAAGTTCGGGGTAATTTTGTCTACTTTTAGAAAATAAGCGACTTGATATGACTCATAATATGCAGTGACAATGTATGTACATAGACACATCAACAAATTTATTAACTGAAGAGCATAACAGTAGTCGATGAAGAGTACATTATCAAATCTAGAAACCGGCAGAGGATCTCTCCAGTAGACAAAGAGTTTTTACCAAGTGCCTATGAGACCCTGAATTCCAGCTTACACTGGTTACCCTCTTCACTTGAAATTAAAGGACTCACGAGTGGCATATCTTCCTCAGCGAAACTCCTGGGTTCCTCCTTCAGGGGATGCTCCTCAATGACGAGGTTGTTGTCTTCCTCGCTCTCAGCACTAAGGTCTGCCTGCCGTTGATCTGTAAACAACTTTATTTAAGCCCGGCTGCGGACAAATGGGTTGTGTTCAACAACACCCTGATTCTAACTTGATATGTAAATATTTTCAAAGAGGCCCTATAATTATAAAAGTTTTATTACAAGAGTCGAGGGGTTCATTGGCAAGTCTTGCAATGCCAGCTTTCGACAGCTGTCCGCCTCACGGTTTTGTAAAGTGAGGAGCGAATCTAAAAGCTACAGCGAAATTCTAGGATGTGATCTTATATTCGAACATCCAACACCGTAAAATGGTCAGTAAGCAATGGAAGACTGAATAAGCATGTGCCAAGTTACTATAACTCACTGTGCATGGAGTTACTCCAGGATTCCTGGGTGGTATCCATGGATGTATCCTGAGAAGAATCCAAAGGTTCATCTTTCACCGCAGGAACAGGTGGTGGCTCCACAACCTCCTGCCCAGTAATTAATGATTAGATTAGATAGGCGGCAGTAGACGAACCAAAAGGCCCAAATATTAAGTTGTAGCCCTCACAATCCTCGACTATCGACGCCTCCCAAGTGGGCCCGACGGCAAGTTTAACAAAATTTCTATAAAACCTTTTCAGCTCAACACCACGACCTCTAAAAAAAATATACTGTTCTTGGAGATACAGAAAATTCAACTATTCAAAAGACGCATGCATGTCTGCATGGGCAATGACCAATGGTATGTAGTTGCAAAATTAATTTTAGCCAATTTTAGGTCATTTTTGGTGGCTCAAAATGAAATGACTGTCGTCCATCAGTGACATATGGCTACGAATTTGTAGCTTTTGCTGATAAATACTTTTCTGCATCACTACATACAGTTTCCTTTTTTGAGGTCGCTTTGTTGAATGGAAAAGATTTTATTGAAGTGTTATTAACTTGCTGCCAGGCCAACTTGCGATTTTCATTGGGCAGTGCAGAAAAGTGTTGTTTATGAATGAAATTGTTAGCTATTATTAACTTAGCCATAACTGGAAAGGAAAACTTGAAGGCCCAAGAAAAATTACAATCTGCTGACATGGTCCAAAAGCCTCTGGCAACCAAGAAAACATATTCTAAAGGCCACAGATATAGCAAGGATAGAAAATAAACATATAAGTTGGAAGAAGTATAGAAGGTGGAACGAGTATATTAAGAGGTGGATGTAGTGTAAAGATGAAAGGAGTACCCAGGTATAGAAGCAATTAGAAGGTGTTTGGCAAACAGAAGGTGAAAGGAGTGTGCGTACCTACCTACTGAAACACAAGTTGGAAGGAGCATAAAATGTGAAAAGAGTAGAACAGATAGAAGAACACAAGTGAAACGAGCTACGCAGTTGGAGAAAGTAGAAGTGTCGCATAAACTATACAGAAGCAGCAATACACATGAAGTTAAAAGGAGCCTAGACGTTACAACAAATACACAATAAACTGAACCATGTTGAACAACATTCCGAGACGCCAGTGCATTTTTCCACCGAACTTATATTGATAATCAAACTACATAATTGGTTTCTTCTTACGATTTTAATGCTGGAGACAGGGATGACATGCAACGAACACTCTCAAAGTTTCTTCTTTCAGTAGGCAAAACACTGGCGAAACTATTTCATTACATAAACTAACCCAGAGTCTGTTTATATGATGCAACTTTAGTCATATTATAAACAAAGTTTCTGACCCAGTCAGTGGCCTAGCCGAATTAGCTTTCTTTACTATGCAACAAATGCACTAAGTAGGTAGGCCTTTTCACTGTATTCAGAACATGATACCGAGGGCTTAGAGCCAGAAGTGGTTATGTCCATTTTTGGCAAATTGGGTATTAGAGCCCACTCACCAAGAGGCAGCTTGAGAGGTATATTTTTGGTGTCAGACGTGTCTATGCCATATCTTTTCATGAAGAAGAGACTATGGCATTGACACTGGTGACATTAAAAATATAGCTACCCCACAAGCACCCACTTGATGAGTAAAACCCAATGTTGCCAAAAATGGACATACCAGTAACCACCACTCTTGGCTATAAGCCATCACAATAATGCTACTAGCCTCGCGGTATAATAGAGATCAGCAATTGCAAACATACCTTCCTTTCTTCATGCCGGTCTCTTTCTTTATCCCTGGATCGTTCTTTCTCTCTGTGCTTGTCCTTGTGAGAGCTCTTGGATGAAGAGTGATGGTGACGATCTTTGTCACGATCTTTCTTATCACTGCTGCTGCTGCTGTGGTGCTTGTCGCTGCTTGACTTGTGTCTATCTTTGTCTCTGTCTTTATCTCGATCATGCCTATCCTTGTCTCTATCACTCCTCTCCTTGTCCTTGCTGCGATCTTTGTCTGAACTGCTACTGTGCTTGCTCTTGTCACCACTGCTGCTGCTGCTGCTTTTGTATTTGTCTCTGTCCTTGTATTTATCACTGCTACTGC
>LQNS02007217.1:9448676-9481130 GCA_001587735.2 Parhyale hawaiensis | reverse complement strand
GAGACGTACTTCGCGCCCTGGCGGCGCACGAGCCTGTGGATAACCACGGGAATAATTCGGCGCGATATAGGCATTGTGCCACTGAAGCGCTAGTAAAACCTTTACTACTACTACTACTAGACTTTCATGGTTTCCTTAATGTAGGCTTAAATAAATAAAGTTTGTTGTATTTGAAACACTGGTTCAGTGATGAGTGATAATTAACTCTCCAAGTATATATTACATATCAATAAAAATTCGTAAAGTCAACGGTAAATCGAATTGGCGATGATGCCTTGGTCTAACAATTTTTTTCAAAAGTTGTAGATTTTGTCGAATTTAAGAGCAAGTTTGAGCCCCGAGGCCAATTTAACAGAGATGCTCTTAAGACCTTCCTCATTAGATGTGACCTCTACAATAAACTGTGATGAACCCATCACGATAGATACCACCACCAACTAAGACATTATCCCCTNCTTTATGTAAAATTAATATTAGTCGCTCCTTAATGCTTCCTATTATTGTAGAATGAGACGTACTTCGCGCCCTGGCGGCGCACGAGCCTGTGGATAACCACGGGAATAATTCGGCGCGATATACGCATTGTGCCACTGAAGCGCTAGTAAAACCTTTACTACTACTACTACTACTTAAGAGCAAGTTTGAAAGGGTCGGTATGCTAATCGTAAACAGTGAACTTTGTTGTTGTACGACTAGCATACCGACCCTTTTAACATACTCTTAAATTCATCTATCAAATCCACAGATTTTTGAAAAAATTCTTGAACATATAGCAAGTTCTAAATTTGAAGAATGTTCTAAATTTTTGCCTGTAAAACCACCTAGTTTAGAATTACAAATCAAATGACACGTGGATAACTTTTGATAATAGTTGTGCATTTTAAGTTTTCGAACTGAATTTCCTCTTATTACCTGCTAAAATACTCTTCTACTGAAAAAAAAAAAACATTCTCTCCACATCATACGATGCTAATTTTAAAGGTGTGTACAGAAGACTCGCCATATCGGATGGACTAAGTCATGGCTGAACAACGTAAACTTAACGTAGTTCAGTCATGGACTAAGTTATGTGATGATTTCATTTCCTTGTAGAAGATCGAATGTTAGTACTGAATTTATGTCTTTGATAATTTTGTATCCTTTATTTTTGGATAATACTGAGTTGAGCTTGTTATAAAACTTTTTAATTCACGTTTTTCATCTAGTTACCTCGAATTTATAATTTTGAATGTAATATGAATATGTGTAACATACATCTAAAGAACACGTTTAAAGGGCTATTTTGTAGTCTCATATGAATTTATGCATATGTATTTTTAAACGCATATGCGTTTGCAATATGCAATTGTATTTTGTTAGGTAGTAGTTGTAGTAGAACAAAAGTTTACTAGCGCATCAGGGACACAAGGTTTGTTTCGCGCCTACTATCCCTCACAGTTTCCTGTGGTTTAATACAGGCTCGTGCGCCACTAGGACGCGTTTTAAATTATCAATATTTTTTGTCTCTGCTTTTCTGCCGGGAGGTTTCCTTCTCCTATACGGCGTGGCTGAGCGAAAGCATTCAGCCGTGCCTGGGGGTTGGAGATGCTCAACTGGCGCCTTTTTCCGGTCAGTAGCGTCCCTAGAACACTAAACGTTCTCGCGTTTCGACTCTCGTCTGCAGCCACCGTAAGTCGGGGTCTGAAAGGGGCCGTAACTGTACCATGAGCTGGATGATTTACTCGCAATGCACTCAGGAGATATGTACTGTTTTCGCAGCAAGCCCAAACTGTCGCCGTCTGGTAGGGTTGAGGTCTCCTGGTGGAGGTGATGCGCCGCCGAAGCCATGCGGTAGGATTCGGTGACTATGCGCAGGGCTGCATTCTGTACTGCCTGCTGCAGCGTACTCACGACGGTTCTCGAGATATTAGGAAACTAAACCGAGGCTGCCCAAAGCAGGACGATTTTAATGATGGCCCAATAGGTCAGTAATAAGGTCTGTTTCTGTTGTCCACATCTTGCGCCCGCCATTGCGGACAGAATCCGCAAGTGGGAGCAGCATCTGTTGCGAACATAATTCGCGTGATCGGCAAAATTAAGGCGTGCATGAAACGCCACGCCCAAGATTTTTGGGTTGCGTTCCAGGGTGAGGTCCAACGTACCCATTTTAATCTCCGAGTCTAACCTGGATTGATGAATATTTGACGTTAACAGAGTGATATGCGTTTTTGAACGAGAGACAAAGACTCACTCCCGCAGTAGCACTCCCTCGATTACCGCAGCATGGGCTGACAGGCTTCTCGCTGCCTCCGGAACCAGAGTAGGGAAGGATAGGAAGGTGAAGCCATCTGCATAAGAGGAAGTGAAGTCGCCAATCTGGAATGAGTCACTGATTAATTATCATAGTGGGATGGGTTACTGGCGTCGCAGACATGACGACCGCCTCACGCCAAAAACACAATATCAAGACATTCTCAACTTTTACACTGTCGCTGGCTCAGCGTGGTGCCGAGTATAAATACTCCATTATAATCATAAATCTAAGGTCCATCCGAGGTCAAGACCCCATCAATTTCACATTTCTGCCCCAAAACAGGATCGCGCTGCTCCATCATCCATCTCAATAAACCTTTGAGCTTACAGCTTCTCGCAGATTTCACACCGCTCCAGGAATCTATCTTTCTCACATTGGAGTTTCTATGGGGTAATTCACAAAGGATTTCCATCATCACATGTGTCATCTCCCTGTGGGTATGGGAAACAACTCCTTCGGATTTCCATAAAGCTGGTGCACTCAGCCAAGAAATGGCGAACTGTACGTCAGCGGTACCAGACAGTCGTCACAATAGGGTTGAGGGCGGCGTTCCATCAAATATTGATGGGTCAGCCTGGTGTGACCTCTACGCAAAGGGCACAGTACCACCTCCAAGCGACGATCGCGGCACCTGGACGTCGCCCACTCTTGGACTCCCAGTTTTATCTCTCTCCATTTGTTATCGCTAACGCCATTCCACCGTTGCTGCTACACCGCTCTCGTGGATTTCTTCATGTAATAGTAATGATCTTGGCTTGGTAAATCTGGGTTTCCTCCCTCTCTTGGGGCACCTGCCTCCTCCCTAGCTTTGCCGTCAGCCCTCTCATTTCCAGCAACACAAACATGACCAGGCACACAGCAAATCCACAGCTTCTTATTATACCATGCTCCGGCCCCTCGGTCAACCCGTCAATATTCTAATGATATCGCACACAGCGGGGTGACTACTGTTATAGTTCTGCTATACCTCCAATGTGCTCTGTGAATCGGTGAAGATAACGAAATTGGCATGGGCAAGCATCTCGACAATGTTCAAAGCTTCAAGGAAACCGTAGAGTTCCGCAGAAAAGGCGGGTGTTCGAGGCCTTAGCTTTCTGCTGAGTACCACATCGCCTGACACTGCAGCACAGCCCACTGACTCTCCCATCCTACAGCTGTCAGTGTAAATCTTCCTGCAGTCCGCGTGCATTTCCAGCACATGATTCAGGAACATTGGCTCAGGTGCTCTGCATAGGTTGCTGCAACCAATGATTTAATGGGCAGCCCACATCGGCGGCAAATATCTCGACGGGAACATGCCCCGTTGGGGTGTTCTCCACAACAACAGGCAACACAGTCATTGGAATAAAGTCCATATGCTGCAGGAGCTCTGAATAATTAGTGGATGAGGGTGGATAATATGGAAACTCCCTGATATAAAACTTAACGAGGAGCGGCGAGATGACCGATCTTTGGGGAAAAGCCGCATGCATGAGGGCGGAAGCCGACGCCGCGATCTCTTCCCATCCACAGGGAGGAGGTGCGGCGCCCCCGTATATTTGCAAAAATTCGCTTTATAAGGTTATTTGATAGGCCCAGAAGCGTTATCTTGACGAGCAGGTGGTGATGGTGGCGGGAGACCGTATCAACTACCTTAAGAGACATCCACTGTAAGAGCTATCGACAGAGTAGGAGCTTCTGTTGGTTAAACCTATGTACAATGTCTTTGATCGAGGGTAAAAGGGACTGAGGTGGTTGACCGCATAGGGCGGAACCCAAGTTGGGAGTCCGCTTCCTCTAAGGACTCCACTAGAAGAGGGAGGAGCAAGCGTTCCAGGATCTTAACCGCTGGGCAAAGCAGGGATATCGGGCGGTAAAATTTATTGTCGAGTGGTTTGCCTGGTTTAGGAATGGAGATGTTGGCCGTCTTCCAGATGCTTGGCAGGTTTGCATGTACCAGGGAAATGTTGAAGAGAGTGGCCAGGAACAGGAGACCTTGGGAGCGGAGGTGCTTGGTGTGTAGGGGGTCAGTCCATCGGGGCCCGAAGCAGTGGATTTGCTCGTGGCTCGGATGGTGTCTCTTACTCGCCAGAGGGGTAAAAATCTCTTGGTCGTGATCCAGAGGTAGCTTATGAATCCTCGTAAGTGCCCGGTCTAGTGGCGGATGTGTTGCCGAGCCCCCCCCCCTCATGAACAACTTGCAGAAACCACCGACTACCTCACGTGCGGATGACATTGTAAGTGATTGGCAGGTTAAAAGCGGCAGACTTGCGCTTGCTCGACAAGCTACGGAGAAGGCCCCATAGTCTAGATGGGTGGGATCTATGATCACATCGTTGTACTGTGTCGACCCAAGCCTTCCTGGAACAGGCCAAGACCTTCGAGGTCCGGGAGGTTGGAGTGATTGAGGTCTCGAGTGCAAAGCTGATCCCGCGTCTGGATCAGGACTAAAGCCTCGTTCGAGAGAGTAGGGATAAAAGATCGCCGGGATACAGCGCTTGGATGCCTCGAGTAGTTCTGAATGATTTCTCACCCAGGACGCAGGAGGTAACACAGGTACGGTTTGTTCCGTGAGCTCAATGAAACTCTCCCAATTGGCCTTTCCATAGTGCAACGTTTTCCGGGGTATAGGGGGAGGAGACGGGTAATCAAGAGATTGTAATAGGCAGGTTGTCATTTTAGTTTAATGTATGTTACGCTAACTCAACAACCAATTAGGTGCTACTGGCAGTGTGTTCCAGCCCTAAAATTCTGCGCAACTGCATGAATTTACACGTTTTTTTTTACAACAAATTTAGTGGCCAAAATTCGCTGATGACTATCGTGTGGCGCGCCCTCGAGTCCCGCGAAGTTGCGTAAAAGGATGGAAGTGAAACGCGGTTGTTCTTGTAAATGAGACATTGTAAATTTATTCACAAGTACACAATTTACAGTGACCATTACGCAGCATTTTGAATAGATTCTCTGAAATATACTTTCTCTTTTGAGAAACTCTTCTTCCTACGCGTGCTTAGCTCTCTACTCGACTAACAGTAAGGATAGTACTGACAGTTGCCGACTAAACGAACTTAACCGTCGCGTACGCTTGACTAACCAACGTAGCATTCACGCACGGAGAAAAGACTAGCGCACGTAAGACTGCCTCCGTACACACGGATAACCCATGCATGCGTGGCAGTATTTACAAACATACGAAGACGGGGCAAAGCGGTACGAGAAAACTCGTTCACTTGGAGGTCGGTCGGGCGAGAAGACTTTATACATCACAGTAAAGCAACTGAGAGCCCAACCCGACGAAGGACATGAACATGGCAATTAATTCAAGGTCCGCGCGTCAATACATTTTCTTAAATAAAATTGTTTTTTTCAATAATTTCAGGCGCTAACATATTACTGCAGCAACCACCAACTGTAACGCTACAATATTTAAATTTTATAGAAGTTTTTGAACAAGTTGTGCATTTCCTCACTAATTACAACACAACGAAATAGACCGAATAGAATCAGCAGCTACTGAAGAACTTCGACTGACGCTTCCACATATGGCAAACACGTTAATTCGACCAGCTACACCATTGTCCCCATAATCCATTAGCTGTTGTTAAAAAAAAACGTATATACATGAACCGAATCGACGTGTGGGTGTATGTATGCAAGGGAGGCGATCGATATGCGCGGTTGCTCATGAGGTTATTTCGAAATTAATTACGGCTTCGTAATACAGAAGTGATTTTTTTCTGAGCTGCGATGGACGAAAGCTGCTAGTACCGAGGGGCATGGGAGACCAGGGGTGAAGTGAGAAGCCAACGATGGGAGACGGTAAATGATTGGCAACTCACAGGCATCCCGCTTCCCTGTGGCACCGGGAGCTTTGAAGTCCCTGATGACGTGGCAGCAGAGCCAAGCAAGCAACATTGCAATTGCGATGTTGGATAGTTATCGTTGGGATATTAAGACGACCTGCAAAACACTCGAGAGTGTCTGTAAAACGTTCTTGCACGAAGCCAAGCAGTTTTGATTTGCTTATTATCGGTGTTTCAAAAAATTGCTCCTCCAAGATGCGGTATTAGCAAAGAACATTTCGATCCTGAATACAATGTAGCCACTTGTGAAAAATTAGCAATAATATTTATACATCGCTGTTTACGACAGCCAGAAACGTAATGCATAATAATATATTTCCAGACACAGTTCACGATCTACGACGAAAACGCGATGAACGAATATGAGAGTACAAATAGCTGATAATACCACGTATCTCAAAAACTTACTGGATATAGCTGACCGATCTGAAAGAAACTGTTACGTTTAAATAAATTTTTAGAACTTTGCCAGCAATTGAGAATTTCCGGAGATGGACCACAAGTTCTGAAGGGCATCGTGTAACATATTTAAGAAGGTGGAAACACAGGCAACCGACGCCTAAGACTAAATTGCACCGCTTGGGGTTTCCAAATGGCAATGTGAACCTTAATTATATCCGGAAATATAACGAGCTTACTACGGTTACAGTAGCGATGAGGGAGACAATGGGTAGCGGTCGTTATCACAATACTTTAATAATAAATAATAATGATAACAATAATTGCTGACATTATTAGATAACAGCAAGAGACAACAGAAATACGAGCACATACACAAACTTAGGTTAGCAGTGTAACACCGCAAAGAAAAATAATCAACGAAAACTACGGTTTAGTATCAGAAATGAGGGGCGTGGAAAAACGTCCTACACACGAGATACGCAGTAAAAATAGGCAGAGAAGATAATATCAACGTGGAAACACAATAAACATTTCTGGGTTAAACGCACGATAATCAGTAACAACTGTCCAAAGAAAGAGATAATTGATCCCGCCATCTTGAAGGTAAAACAATACGACATAAAAAGTTTCAACAGATCAGTTAAAAATTTAGGGACAGAGTATGTATATTGCACTTAAAAATAGTCAATGGTAATAATATTCCTACGAATAGGATTATTTCTTATTAAAATATTTACTATTAAATAACTTCGGCAAATTAATCTAACTGTTCATGCTCCAAGAGATAAGCCTGGAATATGCAAATATTTCACAAACAAACAATCCAAGCTGGTTTTTGCTCCTCAACAGACGAGCGCGTAATTTTCAAATATTACACTAGAAAATAACTCATGATTCCATTGATTGCAAGCAACACGACACTGCCAAGTGGAAATGCAAGCGCATAAAACTACAGTTGCTCTCGTATCAAATTAAAGGCTAACAAATTGGAGAATGAATAAGCTCAGCTTGACACACAGTCCGGGTATGATAGAAGCGTCAGTGAAGGTCATAAACGCTATAAAACACTGACGTGCATACACCTATGTGCAGACATCACTGTTTTACATCATAACAAATACCATATGATGGTGATAATAAAATATTTGGAATTTGGAAACGTATATACAAGCTTCTTCTGAGGCGGACCGACTTCCAGTCTTTGGGGCCACGCAGCTTCACCCACACAAAGAAGTGCCACTCACTCGAGACTGTTTTACAGCGCGTAATATTGCGATTGATGCCGCACCACAACACGCGTGTATTTGACACAAGTGCAACAATCCGACACACTTGTCACAAGATAACGGTGAAACCGCTAGTAATAACGGCTTGGGCGGCAGACAACAGCAATATACAAATGGAAAACAAGCCATAGTTGAGGTGTCACACACATTGCATGGATAAGCGGAAGTACGTGTCCTGAGGGTCTATTCACCATTACTGCACGACCTCGTACGTAAAGTGCAGCACTATAATATTCTACCCGCTCCCCCAAGACATGGTGAGGGAGAGGGGGGTTCAAGACCCCTCAGAGCATTCCGTAGGCTTTGCTTTAAATAAATCGATGATACGATACGAATCACACACGTACATACTCAAGCAGACACACAAAGACCAGCGTACATGTAACAGATACATAGAATGGCTCCAAAGTACATACAATGCTAATCAATGGCGTACTCTCCGTTTGGTAATTAGATGCTTTCTTTTTTTTAGGGAGAGATACGCCAGTTCTTTTCTACAACTCAAGAGGGTCATAGTTAGATGTAAAGCGGCGTGTTAGGTACTCACACACCGCAACAATTACCTTAAAAGTAAGTGGTAGTAGCAGTTATAGTGGTAGTAGCGGTTACCATTCAGCTAATTTTCCATTGAGTTAACATACAGCCACGCTTCTTCTTAGTAAACTATTGTTAAAGGAGGGAGTGAGAGAAGCACTCTTAGGGATAACGCAAATTACACCAAGGAATAAAGGGAAAAGGGTGTCAGGGACACAGGGGGGGGGGGTGGAGGGGGAACATAAATTCATATCGTAGTGGTGGTAGAGATGCCGACATGTGGTGAAGTGTAGTGCTCCCGTTTCTTGCACCATTAAAACCGAGAGTATGCATGCAGCACGGTAGCTTACAGGGGCGAAGGGAATTATCGTGTATGCATAGGTAAGGGTGAAGGTACTACAACCGCGGATGCATAAGGTGGCAGGTACCTAGTGAATGTACAACCGGGTATGCATAGGCAAGGCTGTAGGTACTGCAACAACCGTATATGCATAGGGAAGGCTGTAGGTACTGCAACAACCGCGGATGTATATACCACTTAACAGAAATCGATACCTCGTGAACAATTCCGTTTGTGCGGGATCAGGCATCTTCTTTGACCGTTGGGAGCGTCCTCTGTTGAAGCGCAACACTCCAGGTCAGTAGATTATTACCCATCACCGTTTTTTCTCAATCGTAGTAATGCATGATGATAGAAAAAAGCCTGAAAAGCATCTTTTTGCTAATATAAAGGCTTGAATGACGTTTGTTACCTAATTGTCAATACGATAACATGTATCTCTTCTATGTCAAGTCATTCAATTAAGTGAATCTGATGCTTGCGGTGTGTACGAAGAAGTTATTCTATAGCGGAACTAACTGTAACCACAGCACTATTTTGTGCGGCAACAGAACTAAGTAGCAGCAGAAGCAACAGCGTGACGTACACCTGCGTAAAATAGGCAATCTCATTCGTTGGATTTGCATGCGTGATGATGTAATTATTGTAAACAAAAAACTCTTGCGTGCGCACGCGTCGCCACTAAGAGTGGGGCAAATTTCGGGCAATTAAAGATATAAAATTTGTGCGTAAGAGAAAGTGGGCAGCACCGAGGAGCACCTGATATGGTGACAGTAAGTCAGAGGGAGAAAAAAAAAGAGAATGGAGTAAATAAATGCGAAGTAGATGTAAAGAACTAAAGAGAGTTGCTGAAAAAACGGCCTCGGTACGTCAGTGTGGAGACTCTTGCTACATTGACGGTGAAAAACACAAGACTGGCAGTAATAAGGGAAAACGCTGAGCCTAAAACCGAAGTGGCGTATTTGCAGAGCTAACGTGGAATTAGCGCCATCATTGAAATAATTATGATACCTGACGTCATTGTGACATTTCTGTTGAATTTTGAAAGCAAACCTAACCATATGGGTACACTAGCAGAGAATAAGCGAAACTTTCGTCCATAAGCGCTATCAAGAACGTGGGCAGCTGCAACAAACTTTTGATCCGATATGAACTTAGCACAGAGTGCACCATTACATATTAGCCATTATTGCAAAGAGGGGGATAATATCATCGAATCAGCAATGGGTTACAGCGCAACGAAGATCAGTCGAGGGTAATTTCGCTTTCAGATTTAAAGCTCGAAGGCAAGGAGCTAGGTATGGATATGCCTCGAGTTTAATTAATGATAATTGGTATGTACGCCATATGTGGCAAGCCAGAAAGTTCTGCTCGCAACGCAGTACTGCAAATCTAGTTTCTGTCTCATTTATATATTAAGCGCTAACACTGTACCTTAGAAATGGAGAAGGGGATGAATTTTTTTGACCAGTGAAGTTGCCTTTGGATTGGGAAGAACATGGTAGTGTAGCAACACACGCATACGACATACACCTGACGATTGTGAGAAGTCACGCTATTTGAAGTAGCTATATGAGATGCCCATCTCAAGTCTATTTCTGAATTACGCGATCGTGGCTCATGCATTGATAATTCTAAAATACTAAAGGGCATAAGATCGTACACGGAAGAGACATATAGAAATGCTGATAGTGGATGATGTCCACGGATGCGATACAAAATAAAAGGCGTAAAATAAGCCTATTATATCCGTCTATCATCTGCTTGCTGTACCACGCGGTAACAATTTGTCGGTGTACCTCACTTTGTGGACAGCGAACTGTGCGCGTAGCCGCAATTACTGTCAGCAAATGGCCTTTGTGTCTTAGTTTGTGGGTGGCAAATTCTGAGGATACCTGTGTTGTCCGGTGGCGTCTAGTTTGCCTATCTCAAGTGTACAGAATGCAGATTTGAGCTTCGTATACAATGGGTTTCCCCTTCTGATTTGCCCCTAAACTTTGTGCTTCGGGAGAAGAAATTACCTATACTGCAAGGTCCGTGAGGAAGATAGAAGTGTGCGTGTTTTCTAAACGTCGGCGCTAAGAGGCACATATAAACGGAACAATTGTGCGTGATGGGGGAAGTAAGGTACGAACAACGAACAAATAATAACACAGAAGAGAAGGAGGTGGAGACGATCTAAGGGTAGCACACAAAAAGGATAATGGGACAGATCTACAGTCGGCAGAGCCATAGACGCCCATCGTCTTAAAGTTACGCTCCATCCCCTATACATAACTACAGCTAGCGGTCGTCACTTCTGTAGTTGGAAACTGTCAACAGCTTCAGAGAACCAACGGTTACCACTGCCACATCAGCCTGTTAAGTGTGGTGAGTGTAAAACATACGCCTAGCGATACTAAACATGCTTAGAAACTCCGGCCTAGCCGATTTTATCTTCCAGTGATATCGGTGTAAAAAAAAAAAAACACTTTATTGACATCCAAACATGAATACAGCTCCTTGTAAAAAGAACTTTTCTTTCTAGCGAGGAATGAGGCTTTACATTTCAGAAGGATATGATGCAAATAGCTCAATTCTTCGGATCGCAAATGTAAACAGCAAAATACCGTACCCACTAGAAAATTTTTCAATCTCAGATATGGTGATGGTATGACATGAAAATAGAGAAACACTAGCCACCTAATTGATGACTGTTTTTAGTGAATGATCTTCAATCTAGCAAGGCGCTAGTATGGACATAGGGTTCGAGTGAAATGTATGACAGTTAACCCTCCTATTAGATCGGCCGTTCACTAACGGTATAGTTCTCGATCTATAACAACGAACTTCAGCCCGATTAATGTCATCCTCTTCGTTCTATTGAAAGCGGAATATCACCATAACCAGGTTCGCTCATATCATGAGCTACAAATAAGGCCGGGGCCCCACTGACACAACCAGCGATGCAATAAGATTTTTTAGACAGACATTGCGTCTGTGAGCGATAGTGTGTCGCGCGATCTGGGTTGCGTCGGTGGGGACAGTAGATTGCTGTGCCCGAGGTCACGTTTTTTCATGCAACAAATTTCTGGCGTCGCACGTCGCTTCAATGAGGCCCAGGCCTAAGACACCAGCAGCACTGTGCGGTAGTGTTACACGAGGAGTTGCTGCTTTCTGACTGCCACAAACATGTTTCTCACTGTCCAGTGGTTCAAAGTGAGCTCCAGGCGACTGTTATTTATTACTAGGTAATGGAGATCTATATTTGTTGTGTTAGGAAGAACAACACAAAGTCGTCGTGTACACACATCTCAAAGTATATCAATGTTAAATATCGCGTCAAAACAATGTGCTTCAAAAAAAAAAAAAAATCCCCCCTGATGTATTAGCATTCTAGTTCATCAAGGAACATTTTTGAGGACACTCTCCAAAATCAGGTCCTGTCAGCAAGTCAGGCAATTGCGTCATCATACGAACCTCACAAAATTTATATTTAGAATACAGTAACAGCAAAATAGAGATCTGTCGTGTAAGAAATCGAGTTACGATTAAAATGAGGTACCTACGCGCGAGGGTACCACAAACAACCCAAAAAAATGCCCGAATAAGGTATTAAGCTTTTTTTTCAATGCGAGTCAGTAAATCAACACCAATTGCAAACAAAAAAGAATCAACGCAGGCTCTACAAGAGATAAGACTGGTGGCATGGTCGAAACTATGGAAGAAGAAGAAGAGTAGGCAACAACTAAGAGAACAAAGCAAACGCGAGTGCCAGCAACACTTATAGTTGATGTGCGAGTTTTAGGAAGTTACTAAAGGAACAAATCGCTCCTGGCACGTCTCAATTTGACCGATGTGGTTCTGCAGGAAAAGGTCGAGAGACCTTGCTGTGAAGCGGTCAGTACTGCCCCTCGTACCGCCCAAACCGGCCGGAACAGCATCAAGATATCACATTTCACTGAAAATTAACATGCGATGAAATAAAAGAGAAAGGCTGGAAAATGATATAAAAGAGAAAAACATATGAACTTTCACTCTACATTAAACCTGTTCCAAATCAATGCAGCGAACTTGATCCCAATGATCAATGAAGGTAGAAAGAAACTTTCAATAAGTCTGACGACAAAAACAACTATAGCGTTAAAAGTTTAAGAATTAAATAACTATATTTTAGTGTTGCAAGTCAATAAGAAATGAACTTCAAAAGAACGGGATACGACGAACAAGAAAAAAAAAAGATAACACAAGTCAGTGTAGAATGAACTATTGCAGCAATACATAGCGAGTAAGAGGGAGGCTAGAAAACAAAGGGTAGCCGATGCTGTTCTTCAGTATACTGGTAATATATGTCAAGGACTTGGAAAAGTGTTTATAGAGTAGCTATATCTTTGTGGTCCAGAAGTCGCGTCATCTGCCAGCCAAACGGATCATTTCAGGCCAGTTAAATGATAAGAAGCAAAATTGCTATCACGCGTATTACAAATTGCGGTATTGCCATTACGCGTATTACACATTGCGGTACTGCCATCCTGTGAATGACATGCATTCTCCATATATAACTTCAAACACTAAAGGCTTATATTTATGACACTCTTCGTCTTTCCTTGGCTAAAGTAGTGCTCAAGTGAATAGGATGACATGCTCTGCTCAAGCTGTGAACACGCAAAAGCTTCAATTCAAGTTTAAATAGCTAGACTTTCACAGCGAGATTGATAAGTGATCACTATCAGTTGATATAAGCCTGTAGGATTTTCTCCCTGTATCTTGTGAGCACGTAGAAAAGTTACTGCTTTACTAGGATCACGCTCTTAGGCTGGGCAGCCTCGGAGCTGCTGTGGTTTAGTTCATAAGTAGGCATAACAAAGTTCATGGTTCTATTTATTTCGCATTCAGTAAAATACGCTCGCTTTCTGTTCAATGTGCTTGGGCACTAGACGAAGATAAACGTGAGACCGTCAGTCAGTGTGAACACAACACTCTCACTATCAGCGACTCATTCTCTACACAGTGTGAAAAAAGAACGGTAAAGCCCCAAAAGCAAACACTAAACAGTGCAACGTGGATTTTTATAATGTAAGCCTTAATATCCTTGCATTTTGTAGGTTCACAGCGTCTGGTGCGAGGAGAGTTGTTGCTTACTTAGCAGTCCTCTATAGAGCGTCATACTGCTGCCACGTTAAATTTGAATTTCAGTATAAATTCTACAGCCATTTGAAATCTAGCTATGTGTGTTTTCAGGGCAGATCACACACGGTGTAAGTGATGGAACAACGCAGTTTACTGTCTAGTTACCCAGTATTGCCTGGGTAATGGGCATGGTAGCCCATGGCTTCATTAATTAAGACATTCAGGGTGCACAAAAGATAGGGATAAGAGAGCGCTTCACAACTGAGAGTCGGTCTTTCGTTTAAGAGAACGTGCGGCGGCGGCGCGACATAACCTAGCGTCATTAAGAGCTTAGTTAGTAGCAGTTATGAGCTCTACAGAGCTCTCTAGCAAAGCTATGTACTAGTTTACACATTTATGCTAAGCGCTAGTAGTATTACGTTCAAGTAGTTTTCTTGTGCATCTATCATTCTTTCTTAGTCGTAGGTACGTATTAAAAAATGACGTTTGTGATCAACACCTGTGTGGTGGTACCCTTCCTTCCACGTAGCTAAGTGCATAATCACGTCTGTGATTAACACCTCAATGCGACGTTTCCTTTCTTTTCACACGATAGGCAAGCACGTACACATCTTACGCCATTAGCTACTGCTTAAAATGCAACGTTTTCGAGGACTACCTACATAATAGAAGCAGCTACACTGGCGATCATTGAAGGGGTCACACCATTCGCTCCTGGCAGTCTACGGTTCGTGACATAGCTACTCTCTACTTGACAAGTCATCATATATATGCCTGTTTCCATAGTGCTGCTACTCCTGCGAAAGATTTCATTCACCAGCCGCCTGTGGCAATCGCCAGTGACGTACAACAAGCAGCACAAATGTGTGAAGGCATTCATTGAAGCCATAGCAGTTCCTACAACAGTGACGCATTGCTTGAATGTTACCATGAGGTGAGAAGAGCGCGAGCTACAACGTAAATAGCACTCATAGTGATACTCTTGTCTTGCACTAAGCCAGTGGTTCTCTTAGTAGGAATACATTTCATAGTGGCTCTCTCGCATCACTAAATTCAATCATATATAGCTACGTGGAGTGCATCATTGTTGCAGATATAGATAGAGTCCACCGTTATTTCAGATCTACGTAGAATACACCACTGTTTAAGATAAGCATGGAGTTCACCATTGTTAAACCCATTGACTGCAGCATGCGTATCTTCTATTCCTACCATTTCGGGATCGGATATTTCCGTCATTCGTAGTTAATGGGTTAATAGCAAAGGGCTCGCTGACGCTACAGGCCACTCATAGTATATGTAGCTAATTACAAGCTATCAATTTTCGCCATTGTCGGCTAAAACAAGAGTCTTATTTTCAGTGAGCGCAATCATTTAGCAATAGAAAGGTACGACGGGAAACAGCAGAGAAACAGTGTCTCAGGGTCAATAAGTAACAGTAGTATTAAACATGTAAAAAAAATACTAAGACATAAGATACTGTTAATTGGCATCTGCAATTCCGTCGCACAATACCATTCATAAATCGAATTGTCTAAGGTGAGGGACAATAGACAAGAAAATGTACAACGACCGTAAAATGTTGGTAAAATGATAAAAATGACAACGATGTCAAAATAAAATAGATAAAACCCAAGGGTAAACAGAGATAATTTCTAGAGAAGCATAAAACCCACTGACGACTCTTGTGTCTCGGGCGAATCAAGGTTAGGGACCAAATCACCGGCATGTTCCAGATCCCATGTAGCTATTGGGTATAAAGTTACAAACCAAGCAAGAAAAAAAGTTCAGTTTTAGAATATGGCAACGTAGGGCGTAAGAGAAGTAATTAACTTCAAGGTGAAAGCCAGCAGGCTCACCAGCAACTTGTATTTTAGTTACGTATAAGCAGTGACATGCTTGGGCAGTAGACCGCAGTCAGTCGCAGTGCGGCGAATGCCTTACGTAACATAATAATGCAACCATATGATTATGAAATGACAATGGTGACCGTACTATGATGCAATGACAATGATATCCGTATTGTGATGTAATGACAATGGTAACCGTTAGTGCTCCAATCGTCACTATCACTCAGCAGTTCACATATAAGAGTGGTATTGCATGCATGCTTTCACAAGACCACATCCTTACTTTCCTCGTTCTCTTCTATCTTCCTTTGGGCGTAGACACACTCCACTATACATTGGTACAATTATAGATGTAGCATACAGTGCACAATTGCACTACCGTAAACTTGCGCATTGAAAAGCACAGAAGTCCTAGCTGCAAAACGGCACAAATATTTACTCGGAGATCCGTTAGTTGACGTTTGCTCGAACATTCATACTAGCACAGTTTAAGTGTCCACTTTATGGATGCCCCGCCGCCGCACAACTTTTCAAGACACACAACTAGAGAACATCCACTAACTCGTCATTTGCAGACAGCCTTCCGGAACAATCTTGACGAAAGTCCACAACTTTCCAAGATACACAAATAGAGAAGATCCACTACCTCGTCGTCACTCGTAGACAGCCTTTCGGAACGATCCTGACGAATGTAGACCAACCTAATAGAATGCAAAATACTCCATCTTCTTCTTTCATCTTTCGCGTGATCCGTTCATTCGAGATCAGAGTTGAGAGCTCCTCCTACAGCACTGCTGTTTGGTGTCATCGATCGGCAGTGTAAATAAAACTTGAGTTCATTCCCGACCACCAATACATATATATTGCTGAACACAAGCACCTTCCCCACAGCTTGCTGCAGTGCATCTTCAACATGCCACAAATTCCTTCAAGAAAACTAACCAATATTCGATGGTATCGCATGGGCCGAGCAGTTCGTAAATGAATCGCCGAGACGTCAAGGTTTTGGCACCAACCTGGTAGCCCAACGATGTTCAGGAAGAGCTGTTGCGATAGCCGACGATACAGGTTGGTGCTGATGACCACCAAAAAGTCCTAAGCCTCCAAGTGCTCTCATGAAAACCATAAAAACTATTGATCTGCACTCACGCCACTGGTATATATTAGTCCTGGACCACATTAATCTATGCTACAATGCACACAAGGAGGGGCGGGCAGCGCTGGCGGTGGGTTAGAGCACTTGTGCCATAGCACGGCGATGGTAGTTGCCTGCTGTGAGCGAGCGTAGCCAGTTCACATACACACACGGTCGCCCAAGTCCCGGCAATGTTGCTGCTGGTACTGCAGATGCTGGAAAGGAAGCAGGGACCTACAAAAGTTCATACTGGCGCAGATGCATCCTTTGGATGATATCTCTACAGTCGTTGAAGACCCTCCTGATGTTCTCGGTGTCTACAGCACACGTGAAGTGAGGGTAGCAGTAGTGGCGCCCATCACCGCTTGCCGTGCTGATGCGCTGCAATACAACAATAGCGTCAATACCAATGGCAATATTGCGTTAAGTGATTAACAGGAGCTGTTTCCAAAAGTCAATGCACTAACATCATAAATTTCGAGACTGTTTGTGGTTCCTAAGCTCTCCTGCACATAGCTTTTACTACCTACTGTTGCACACTCTGGATACACTTATATTCAGTGGCTAGTTTAAGATTCCGTTTCCAATACAAAGGCGATCTCACAGAGGAAGAACTAGACAGGATCATAGCGCTTCGAAATAAGTCGGAGAAGAAGAGACAGAATATGATACCAAGAGAATGGAAGGATGCAAAGCGAGCACCAAGGAAAAAAGTCTCAAAGACCTAGCTAAGACTAGCACTAGTAGTAGTAAGTAGTAGAAGTTTTTACTAGCGCTTCAGTGGCACACTGCCTATATCGCGCTGAACTATTCCAGTGTTTAACCACAGGCTCGTGCGCCGACTAGGGCGTGTTTTAAATTGTCAATGGTTTTTCTCTCGGCTTTTCTGCTGGTAGGTCTGAGAGTGGTCAGTGCGCTACTGACAGAAAAAAGGAGCAAGTTGAGCATCTCCAACCCCCGGGCACGGCTGAACGCTTTCGCTCAGCTACGCCGCACAGGGGAAGGAAACGAAATACAAGAAGGTAGAAGTCTAGCGGGAATAGGTCAGCTACCTCGATCAACAGCCAGACCTCCCGAAACAGATGGGGAAGTATTGGGAGCCTACCTAACGTTACAAAACTAACCTCGTCAGCAGGAACTGCGGCAAGTTGCAACATCCCCAGCGGCGAAGGCACTCGGGACCCTTGGGTGCGTGATGCCCAAACATATTGTGGCAGGTAGCTAATAAGACTAAGGTAACCAATGGGGCTCCATGAAGCGCAGCTCCCTATTACCATGGAGTGGACGAGCCTAACGAAGCAGCAACCCTACGGCCCTGATGGGCGCAGCTTACCAAGAATTCATCCCTAATGAAGTACTTCGCTCGTACGACTTCAGGGTTCTCCTCGCTGTCTATGGTGGCCTCGTCCGGAGTTTGGTAGCGCGCAAAGTCTGGGAAGTATTCCTCGAGCCTGCTTCTGCTCGCCGTTATTTTCTCTGCCAGCAAGTCTTGCTTGTTCAAGAACAGGATAACACTGATCGTGCGTAACCACCTGAAAGTTGAAAAAATAAAGAGATTTTCATAACACACTTTTAGAACAATAATATATTATTGAAATTGAAAGTTTCCATTATCGAACAAACGTTAACATTTGCAAGATGGTAAACCTAAATGTGAAGGACGTTTCAAGCCACTTTACGGTGTTTTTCAATTCCCATGGAGAGAAGCTAATTATACTACAAAAAATCTGCCGGCATTTTCTTTTTCTAAGCAAGATGATGAAACTAATTGCCTAAGTCGCTATTTATACTACACAGAATATGTGTCAAGTATTGTCTTCTTTGATTTAAAAGTCCACATTTAATTCTAATAGCTACAGTAGCGATACCGTACACAATTAACCAGCAGTCGTAGTAGTAGAAATTTTTACTAGCGCTTCAGTGGCACACTGCCTACATCGCGCCGAACTATTCCTGAGTTTAGCCACACAGGCTCGTGCGCCGCTAGGGCGCGGAATTTGTCTCATTTATACTATAAAGTAGTATGGAGAGCATTATTATCAGTATGAATTTTACATATAGTATATGTAATTCACAAAGAAACGGGCAGGGCCGTAGTTGATAGCATTTATCGTAGTGGGTTTATCACAGTTTGTGATAGAGGTTACATCTGGTAAGTCTTAAGGGTATTCCTATCAGATTGGCCGCGAGGTCCCTCAGAAAGCATTCCTCTGAGGATGGAGTCGGTATCTCGACCATGCAGGCCCGGATAGCAGTCCCTCCGTGCGTCGGAGAAAGTGGGAGACTCGGCCATTCAATGCAAGAAAGTGAGAGGTACGACGCAGTGTTTGAGGCGTCGCACGCATCACATACAGAACACAATAACTGTAGTTTGGAGGCAACCAAAAGTTCATTCACCAACAACAACAACGCAGTGGCAAATAGTCTCGGCTGCTCTGTGGGAATGAGTTTTGTTGGTCCGTCTACTGCTATTTAATCTCTAATCACAACACGCCAGCAACAGCTCCGATTATCTCAGGGAAGCTTCTTACCGGTTATTCCAGATACTCTTGAAGAGGTCTAAAGATTCTCTGAGCCTGTTCTGGCTGGGGTCTTCTCTAAGCACCATATTATATGATGAGCACGCCGTTACAAATATGATGGCTGTCACGTCGTTGAAGCACTGGATCCACTTCCGCCGCTCGTCTCTCTGGCCTCCCACGTCGAACATGCTACAAGACAAACAGGAGGTACATATTTGGAACATAATAAACTTTACCTACAGACTAAAATCACTGGATTAGCACATCTCTCTCGCGAATATCACGCACATAGGCGACGGCGGGGACCGGGCAACTCCCCAGATCATGAACCCCCGCTATGTCATCTTGTATTCATAGGGACTGTGTTGTATGTTGTAGCTATCATGTGTTCTAGCAGTGACAGTATGTATAATGGTATAAGATAGTTTAAGCTTCCCTAAAAAGTACTTAGGTTTTCTAAGAGAAAAAGGGACATATAGTATGTCGAAAGTCACGTGAAACCCATACACGAAGGTGTTCCCATACAGGATCAACGCGCATAGAAACAGTAAGTCGGAAAAGGAGAACAGATTTAAGTAGTAGCAGGACGGAAGCAAAGTGGGCACGAAAGACAAACGTCCCGAAGGCCTAGCTAACAGCTAAGGTAACCTACAGGGTCCCTCCCGGAGGCGCTGCTCCTCATAACATAGGATGGACGAGCCTAAACTAACCTAACCCAATGGCCCGTCCTATGCCCGCAGAGGGAGACAGTATGTGTCTCGTTATTATTATTATATTGAGTGAGTAGTTTAAGTCTCCGTCTCCACAGCAACGGCGATCTAACAGAGGAAGAAGCAAGGGACACATAGTGTGACGATAGATACGTGGATGCCATGCACGAGGGTGTTCACACACAGGATCAACGCGCATGGGAACAGCAAGTCGGGAAAGAAGAGTAAGAACAGATTGAAGAAAGATCAGTAGGAGTAAAAGATGGGAAGGAAGCAAAGTGGGCACGAAAGATAGCCGTCTCGAAGGCCTAGCTAATGGCTAAGGTAACCTGCACAAACCCCCTGGGGGCGCTACTCCCCATAACATAGGATGGGCGAGTAGTGTCTCGTCCAGCCGCTGTTTGTACGACAGTACAGCCGGGTGGTGTCCATGACGGAGTTCAGGTATATGGACTACGTCTGTCCTGGTTACTAGTATGGCTTCTGATGGGTTTGTCAGAGGAGGGTGTTTATCTAGAAGTTTGTCGCGGAATAGACTGTTGTGGGCTCTGTATGTGTTCAAGCTAAAGTTATAACTGGTGGTTTCTACGGTTGATTGTTGTACATTCAGGATAGAGCTTGACCGATGGGCGTTTAATGCAACGTGGTGCGAGTGAGATGCAGCGGGATGTCAGTTTTGAGCCGGTAATATGTGCAGTCCGTCATTCTTCAAGATCTGTATATTGTTGTAGTGCGTGGCTGATACGTTAGCGCCCCATACTAGGCTTGCATACTCCAATATCAATCTAATGTGTAGCTACAAATACAGTAGGAACGTTTGCACCTCTGCGCAGTCATTTGTACAGTAGCGGTTTTCATTCTATAAAAACCTTTGTGTAAAAGTAAGTAAGTAAATACAGTATCTAAAACATACCTACCTTCACTAGGATCATGACCCCCCACTGAGGCAGGAGTTTAAACATTCGACCCTAACAGTAACACAGCAGCTGCCAGTAGAACGCCAATATGAGCTTTGCATAGCTGTTGCACGTTTATCAGCCAATGAAGCCTACGAAAATGAGAAGTCTATGCTACCAGACCAAAAGAGTTTGAAAAGACAAAAACTGGGATAAACAGCAGAGTATTAAGAATGGAAGAAACAATGTGCACAGACTAAGAAACAGCTGATAGCTAACTTACAGTGACAAGTTTATACTGGACATTGGGGCGCTGCACACAAAAGCAAAACTGGGAGCCACACCTTCAGCACGGGAGAAAACTCACTGGAAATTCACTTTGTCGACCTGGAAGCGAGTCTCAAAAATGCCGAGCGTGAGCACACGACACCGTAGCACATCTTGCTCCGTGGGGGTATAGTCTGGTTGTCGCACCACGTGCACACGGTCCAGGAAACTGAAATTGACAACAGTTGACAGTAGTAGTGGGGTGGGTTAGAAGCGCCGCAGGTACCACGCCGTCCTCCCGTCGGATATGAAAGTTATGCGAGTGAGCGAGTTACCTAAGCTCATTGAGCAAATTATTATATTTCTACCTCGAGCCTCCCTACCCACAGAGTATACTGTGATCCATAGACAGGAAGAAAGAAGGGACACAGAACGTCAAGAGAAATGTGGAACCCATGCACGAGTCAATGCGCACGGGAACAGCATGATTATTATCGAGGGGATTTCACGACCCAAAATTGGATCGGTTGAGCGATGTTGGGCTCTACGCTCTGGCGCCGGGTCGCATCCCGCAACCTAAGGCTCAGAGCACTTTGCGAATGATGTGCGCTGTTCCGAGTAGAGCGCTCTTCTGGAGGGTTCCTGGGTGGAGATGGCCGCACTTGANGAACCCATGCACGAGGGTGTTCCCACACAGGATCAACGCGCATGGGAACAGCAAGTCGGGAAAGAAGAGTAAGAAAAGATTGAAGAAAGATCAGTAGGAGTAAAAGATGAGTGACACGTTTATACTGGACATTGGGGCGCTGCACACAATAGCAAAACTGAGAGCCACACCTTCAGCACGGGAGAAAACTCACTGGAAATTCACTTTGTCGACCTGAAAGCGAGTCTCAAAAATGCCGAGCGTGAGCACACGACACCGTAGCACATCTTGTTCCGTGGGGGTATAGTCTGGTTGTCGCACCACGTGCACACGGTCCAGGAAACTGAAATTGATAACAGTTGACAGTAGTAGTGGGGTGGGTTAGAAGCGCCGCGGGTATCACGCCGTCCTCCCGTCGGATATGCAAGATATGCGAGTGAGCGAGTTACATAAGCTCATCGAGCAAATTATTATATATCTACCTCGAGCCTCCCTACCAACAGAGTATACTGTGATCCATAGAGAGGAAGAAAGAAGGGACACAGAATGTCAAGAGAAATGTGGAGCCCATACACGAGTCAATGCGCACGGGAACAGCATCATTATTATTATTATTATTATTATATTGGTATTGTCCCACTATTTTCGAATCTAAGACGATCAAAGTAGTAGAAGTTTTTACTAGCCCTTCAGGAGCACACTACCTATATCGCGCCGAACTATTCCTGTATTTAACCACAGGCTCGTGCGCCGACTAGGGCGCGTTTCAATTAGTCAACGATTTTTGTCTTGGCTTTTCTGCCGGTAGGTCTGAGAGTGGTCAGTGCGCTCCTGACGGGAAAAAGGCGCAAGTTCAGCATTTCCAACCCCCGGGCGCGGCTGAACGCTTTCGCTCAGCAAAGCCGCACAGGGGAAGGAAACTAAATACAAGGAGGTAGAAGTCAGTCACCTCGATCGGCAGCCCACCGCCCGAAACAGAAGGGGAAGTATTGAGAGCCTACTTTAAAAAACAAACCTCTTCAGTAGGAACTGCGGCAAGTTGCAACATCCCCTGCGGAGAAGGCACTAGGGAACCTTGGGTGCGTGATGCCCAAATATATTGTGGCACGGAAAGGGCCCGCCAGAATATGCCCCTGAGGGCACGGGAACAGCAAGTCGGGAAAGAAGAGGATGGACAGAATAAAGCATGAGCAAGTAGTACATAGTATGAAATCGGGAAGGAAGCAAAGTGGGCACGAAAGAGAGACGTCCCGAAGGCTTAGCTAAGGGCCGAGGTAACTTACACGAGCCCCCTGGGGTTGCCTGGCCCCATAGCACAGGATGGACGAACCTGAATAACTATACAAATGGCTCAAATATTCAATCCTGTGGAGCAGCATTGAGTAGAACACAATGAACTCACAACTAACACTTCACTGCATGGTTCATCACCTACATTACGCACCTAGAAGTATTATTTCTACGGCAAAGGCAAGATTAAGTGATTCACTTGAAGGCTGTTTACCGTGTTGACTGTTGTTAATTGGCACCATGAGATTGAAATAAGCAAAGTTAATTAGTTTTTGCTGTCCAAAGTTTCGGTTATGAGCACTGCTCCTACCCATTAACCTTGAGCTGGTTAACCAAACTCTCGTCTGCTTTGCAAGATTTGAAATTTCAGCCACCGTAAAGCATTATCGGTTTGCAAATAAGCAACACGATCGAAAAGCTCGAATCCAAAGCAATGGGGACAATTTTCACTACCTAGTGCATCGGGCAGGAGGGATGCAGACAGCATCGCGACACCTCTATTTAGCTACGAGATAATATCAACGTCAGTGAAGTCAGCAGACATACTGCATCACTTCCTACTTGGTACAGTCAACGATCTGGTCAGCTAATTGCTAGCTACAATAACTGTATGTCTGCAGGCCCCTGCATCACTCACTACTTGGCACAGTCAATGAGCTGGTACTCATTGCTTCTATCATAGCAGGCCAGAACACCCCGATCCTTCCAGAGTATCTCCGTGTGATCGAAGAACTCGGGAGGATAGTCGAAGTTCATCTGAGAGGCCACATCTTGGATGTAGTCCACGCTGGCCTGGTTGTTTGGGTCTTCTAAGCTGATGGGAGGCGTCAGCGTGGTCATGTTACCCGTTATTGTCTGCAAAACCAATCATCAAAAGTTATTAATGGAAGTTATGGGCCAGAATCTTAAATGATCATTACCTACTGCTCCTGATAGGTACAAAAAAATTCTAGTACTAGTGGCGAAGGAGGAAATTTACTTTTTTACAATGCACAAGAGGCACTAGTAGCCTCGGCAAGATTCTATAAGAGTCCTTAAACGCTGGCAGCTATCGTAGATTTAAGTTTCTACATTACAGGCCTCTCTATCAATGACAATGGTAGCAAATCTACCGAGAGAAAAGGCTATGAAACTCATACAACACTAGGTAGAAGATGGAAACTTTTCACAGAGGATAATCGTAAATGGGAAAGAAGGAGGGTCTGCAGACAGGACGTCAATGAGCTAGTTTAGCAGCTCATCATGGTCTTAGTAACTCTCCCTCACAGGAAATAAAATTTAAATGGAGCTATTAAATAGTGAGAATCACAAATGTAAAACAGTGGTAGGTAGCCCACAAATCCACAAAAGTATAGGTGGCTGGAACCTATGGCACTTGGGACCTCCAGCAAAGGTTCAGACCATAGCCAACTGTAGCTATATTTGACATTATCATACACAACTGAACTGGGTTCACTCCAGTCAAATGACCGCGTTCTCTCAATTCGGCATCTGAAGATTTAGTTGTGCTCTCCATAAAGAGAACGGAATGTNAGTTTCAGACCATAGCCAACTGTAGCTATATTTGACATTATCATACACAACTGAACTGGGTTCACTCCAGTCAAATGACCGCGTTCTCTCAATTCGGCATCTGAAGATTTAGTTGTGCTCTCCATAAAGAGAACTGAATGTCTACCAAAAAGATTTAATAATAAACTGTCACTAATACAGTTTAGGAAAATGCAGAAACTATCAACATCAAAAGGCACAAATGACCATATTTTAATCTAGATGAAAAGGAAATCCTATCTTCAAGATCAATTTCAATTTTTCTTTACATTGCCTCACTTGGTGGAGGTATGCACTCTCAAGAGTGCTCTGGTAATTACTGTATACTGAATAGACTAAACCTCCTTCTCCACAACAATGTTATCTAACAGATACAGAAACGAGGGGCATCTATGTAGTAGGTAGCTATGTTGAAAAAAGCTCGAACTCATGCAAGCGCTAATATGCGCATACGAACAAAGTCCGGAAAAAAGTCAGAACAGAAGAAAGCATCATCACTAGAAGCATAAAAAGCGAAAGAAGCAGAGTGGGCACAAAAGAAAGACGTTCCAATGACCAGCTAAGACTTAAGTAACCTGTTGCAGGTGCTCCCCATAACGTCTGGACGGGCAAGCCCAACTAACCTAGCTCACCGTAGGATTTGATAGGTTTATCATTATTACGATTTTTTTTGTCTCAATAAACATTATTATTATTATTACATACAGACATATATGTATCCTATGTTTTCTGACGGGAAGGAAATCCCTGCTTAAGTGGAAAAAACTAGAACTATGAAACTTGACTATTTTCTGCATTAACAGACGAAATGTAATAGGGTATCCAAGCATTGAATAGTTAAAACTCTATTGCTGAACTTGAGAACCTACCTCAATACTTGCTGCCATAGCTAACGCAAGCCATTAGAACTGGCAACTGTGAAATTTTAGGTGCGAACATTTCCTACTTTTTCAAACTGTTCCACTATCTTTACTATGTAAAACCTGACTGACAATTTGGAAGGGTCTCAAAAGAGGTTTTGCCTGTGGCACTGAATCATCTAAATCCCGCTCTTAGTTAGTGATTATAGTTAGGAAATTTAAGCCTCCGTTTCCGAGCAGAACGATGTCACAAAAGAAAGAGCAAGGGACATATAGTATGCCAAGAGAAGTGGGGAATCCTTGCACGAAGGTGTTCCCCCACAGGATCAACAAGTCGGGAAAGAAGAGGAAGAACAGAAAAAAGCATGAGCAAGTAGCAGTATGAAATCGGTAAGGAAGCAAAGTGGGCACCAAAGAGAGACGTCCTTAAGGCCTAGCTAATGGCTGCGGTAACCTTCAGGGGACCCCTGGGGTTGCTTGCCCCATAGCATAGGATGGACGAACCTAAACTTTTAGTACAAGAACTAACAACTGTTAGAAAGATAACTAGGTTACGTACTTACCAGGATAGCATCCCTAATGTTGCATAGAATGGAGGAGATCTTCTCCTTCTTCTCACTGGAAAATAAGAATTTACGAATTATATTGTCTAATATATAAAATATATATACAGGCCTATACCGTACATTATATATATGCTGACAATGAAACGAAACACAATTATTTTCAGCTTGATTCATTGTTTCTGTGCATTACAATCCACCCACAATTTAAAAAATAGAGTGATGTGCATTTATGTTTGTTAGTTTATCTATCCGTTTTCTTGAAAAAAAAAAAAAACGGGAGAAAATTAGGCCAGCATGCAGACGATGGCAAAAGTATAGGTAGCTAGCCTATGCACTTCTTGCACGGCCAACATTGAAAACAAGCCACTGAAGATGTCTGAAGCTTCCCTAGGCACCTCAGACATTCTGATCCGTAGTTTCTTCCCACATAAAAAGACTTGCTGCATCACTAATTCTTCCATCCTCATTTCTTTAGCAGATGAAAGAGCTATTTGTTGAGTGAAAAATTTCGACCTGCATGACATCCTGGAGTATCCACTGTACTGTGTCTAAATATTTAGCGTAATGATTGACTCCCTGGAAAAAGCAATTAATTCTTCTCCATGTCTGAGAAAGATAAGTTTCTCTCGTCAGCACGTGCGAAGCCGAGAATGCTAAGGGCTCGTGCTCCTTAGAGTTGGCAGATGTATGCAAGGGTGGCAGGGAAAAAATCCTAAAAATTCTTCTCTGCCATTATTGACAGTGATACAATAGTTCAGAAATAAACAACTAGGTAGCTAGAGTAGGTACCAGTATGCTCGCCACCTAAAAGAAGTTTGAGTGGAACACGACATTCAGTTCTGAACCTACAATATGCACACAAATATGATAACCATATTCCAAAGTGCACATACCGTACTGTTGATGCTACATTAGCTATATGCCTAAGCATATTTTTGATCCTACATACAATAGCGCACTTAAAACTATAAATTACCAATATTTCTGTTATACCTGATATTTTGTTATTGTAGGCTTAGTTGTCATATAAATTAACCCTTTCAGTACAAAAACTTGGCTCTTTTAGGAGGTTCTAAAAGAAGCTCATAGAAGACACTATCATATTAGTCATTTGAGCTCACCAACAGTTTAATGTAGACGTAAATACTATCACTGACTTCTGACGGGTCGTTAAATAGGTAGTCCAAATTTCCGGAGAAAGAAACAACGTACTGGTTTTAAAAATCAAAACTTTGATGCGAGACATAGGCCTATACGTCCCGTCAATACTGATAGGGTTAACTAACTTTCTACCAGCAATATATAGGCATAAATAACATGATATACAGTACTTGAGTAGTATCTAGTACAAACTGTACAAGCGCATCACGGTAACAATACCGTATCTATATTGCGATAAACTATGCCTGTGGTTTAACACAGGCTTGTGCGCCACTAGGGCGCGAGGTAGGTCTCGTTCTAGATTATCCGTGAGTCTCGTCTTGGCTTTTCGGCCGGGAGGTCTCAGAGTGGTCAGTGCGCTACAGACAGGAAAAAGGCGCAAGTTGTGCATCTTCAACCCGTGGTACGGCTGAACACTTTTGCTCAGCTACGATGCACAGGAGAGGGAAATGAAAAACAAGAAGGTAGAAGTCTAGTGGGAATAGGTCAGCCGCCTCGATCAGCGGCCCACCTCCTTAAACAGAAGGGGAAGTATTGAGAGCCTACCTAACTCTACAAAACTAACCTCGTCAGCAGGAACTGCGGCAAGCTGCAACATCTGCAGAAAAGGCACTAGGCATCCTTGGGTGCGAGAGGCCCAAATATATTGTGGCAGGGAAATGGCCTGTCAGAACATTGCTACCCGTGAGGGCTTAGGGTAACATGTCCAGTACCCATCCACCTTGCTAGTTAGTAGCCATCCACTTGGCACTAAAAAACTTTATGCATGAAAACTAGTCAGCGCTAAAAAGCCGTACATAGGCTTATACTGTAGACTAGCTAGGTAGTCCCGCACCATCCCCAAAAATGACGGGCAAAAATTAAGCACCACCTTTTCTTTATAATTTTTTTCGCCCATCATATTCAGGGATGGTGCGGCACTACTTAGCCTACAGTTCAAGCCTGTGTACGGCTACATGCACGGTGGACGGGTACTAGACATGTTACCTTTAATATGATATAACTAAGCCCATGGCGTCGTCCACGGCGGAGATGACGAAAAATCTTGAATTCGTCCTCGCTTAAATACCTACGGTACAATTTGGTTGGTAGCTGGTATATGCATGTTTATTTCCTGTGTAGCCTATCTTGACTCTTTACCCTAATTCATGTACAAACGGTAGCACAAATAGTATTTGCCATTTCAGCCCCTGGTTGTGATCGTAACACAGGGTCGAAATGACGAACGTAAAGGCTCTGTATTTATGCTTATTGCATTGGCAGAACCCCGTATTTTACGAATATAACATTGTTTGTTGCACATAACCATGTAAAGATGCAGGTTATTAATGTTTCATTTCTATTTCAGAGAGATTTTTGAACGAGAGTCGTAGCTAACTAGCCATGATGGTGCGCTCTCATAAGAGAGAAGTAGATCTTTCATATGATAAGAAATACATAAAACATTAATAACGTAGCTACATCTATACAGGGTTATCTGTTATAAACAATGTTATATAGGCTACATCAAAGTATTACGTTCTACCAAGGCAATAAGCTGAAATACAGAACTTATACATTCGCCATTTCCGCTCCATGACATGATCACAATCCGGGGCGGAGATGGCAAATGATGTTTGTGCTCCTGTACGTACATGAAGTGGGGTAAAGAGTCGAGATACACAGGAAATAAACACACATATACCAGCTACCAACACCCCAAGATTCGTTATTCTAGCAGCATTAGAATTCATGTAATCACAAATTGAAAAAAACGAGGTGTCAGGAAAATTAATTTTCATAGGATGTTTCTTCATAGGGTCTCAATCAAAAAAAAATTTTTAAAATACTTAGAAACATGATAGAGTTTTGAATTTTTGATACTTAGCTCGTTGATTATTAGACACCATTATAGGCTTACATATGGTATAAGCCTATAGCTAGCTCAGCTTTGTCCATGCATTTTTCCCTGCTTTTTGGCGGTTCGCCATCTCCGCCCCGGCATGTAGGTAGTTTGCAATCTCCGCCTCGGACGACGCTGCCATTTAGTGGTTAGAGATATACAGTAAAACATCTCATTATAGTTTGATATGCTATCTGAACAAGTGAGCATTTTTCGGATTAATGGGGTAAAGTACGGAGTTCCTACAAATACCTCTGTAATCTGTGTAAGGCGCTTCTCATTTTTCGGATAAAAGAGTTGATGAGTAAAAAATCTGCGCGAGGTGCTGTGCAGAAGGTACGAACAATCTCTCTATAATCCGTATTAGTGCAGAATAAAGAGGTTTTTTCGGATTTGTAAGTACCCCGGTAATCCGAAATCCCCGCTAGTCCATCACCCCCTTCCAGCCGTGCTGTGCGAATTAGAGGGGTTTTACTGTATAAAATACAATTTGGCAATTTACATACTAGAAGTTATTCTTTGAGCACTGAACGAGCCATTACCCAACCTCACAAGATGAGTAGGCAGAAGAGTGTGCACACTCACTGCTGACTAGCAAGGTAGGGGCTTGTACAAATGAACCACATACATTCTACAGTTTTCTACCAATATTTGGAATAAAAATGCTAGGTACTCACAATCCAAGTCTAGTCAACTACTCAAACTACAGAGTACTCATAGCTACATCAGGAAGAACAACCAGCTAGCTAAATAATGTTGGTAGCTACCCACCTGTCACTGAAGCCATGGACGTGGAGGATGCGCATCTGCTTCACAATGGTGCTCTTACCAGACTCGCCCGCCCCTGCGGGGAACACACAACAATGAATGGATGGCACAGACCGCACTGTCAGACACAAACACATTCTGGACTTAACTAGCTATATACCGGTATGCTCAGAACCACTGCATAAAGTTTGAGTGTTATTGGATTCTACATCAATTTTGTAAGCCCTTGTAGAAGCAGCATCACATTAACATGATTTAAAGCAGGGATGCAGAGTCAGATCTAGAGGCTTTTGGAGGGGCAAGGAGCTGGATCCATGGTCAGACACTTAGCTGCTTGTCCCAGGAAGAGCCAGCACAATACAGAAAACTGGGATATTTTATTAAAGGTGTTGTGAGTTGTAAGGATTGAGAGATTGGGAAAGAAGATGGAGGATCTACAGAGCCAGAGTTGGGCTTTGTTTACCAACTCTGTAAAACTGGAGTCAGAGAGAAAATAAAAGACATGGGAAATTATTGTCAGGAGAAATAGCAAAATGGAAGAAGCTAAATTGTAATGAATAAAAAGATGCTCTAACTAAGGCCATAGTAATAACGACAGGGTCCCCTGTATGAACAACTCTTCATAGCACAGGATGGATGACACTAATAAACCCATATGGTCCATCCAAAAATTTCTGACAAACATCATTAGGTACCTAGGCCTCTTCCTTATGGAAGTGATGACATGAGAAGATAACCTATGTTCTGTTCATCAGGAATACCACTACTGTGCAAGTGGGTACAAACTACAAATAGCCTAATATGATAAAGCAATAGGGATAACATTTAAAACTCAAGTCTCAATGTCCAAGACAATGGTCATCTAAAGAGAGCAAGGGACAAGTACCTACCTACCTAGTGTGTCAAGAAAACAAAAATCATGAACCAAACTCATGCACAAAGTTCAGTGAGCAGTAAAACAGGAAATGACAAACAAAACAAAGACTCACTCGAAAAAGTGAGTAAGAAACAAAGCAAAGAGGGAATAGGCTAATAGAAGGCGCCCAAAGGCCTACTTAAAGCTGAATAGCTTATCTAAAGAGTAGGTAGGTACTCTAGAAATCCAACACCTTATAAGTTACAACATAGGATAGGTGTTACCTACTTTGGTATGCAATCTACAAGTTACATGAGACTAGACAGAGCCAGGTTCATTTGAGTAGCCTACTGTACATCACATGCCAAAGGTGAAGTTGACTTTTGTAGATGAGGTTGGCAGTGTAGATTATAGAAGATTAGATTGGTTGACATAGCAAGAGTTAGGCATTTTAGGATGCCAGGAGTTGCAAGTTGGGCACTTGTTTCTCCTAAGAGACAAAGCTGGTAAAAATGGACCTGTTTACTGAGAACTGGAGTTGGACTCTGCAGGAGCTGGAAATTTTTGAAGTTCGGGGAAACATGAGGGGAATCAGCCAGACATCTGCTGGACTCTGGAGTAAGAGTTGTACCGTACTTAATTCACCTGACTTCACAACCCTGAAGTAGATCTCATATAACAACATCAAGGTGGCACTCACAAGATGAGGAGCACCAACTGATAGTAAACCTAAAATGCCCAGCATTCTTCATATAGCTAAATGTTTTAGCAATGCTGTTCATATGAGAAATTAAAGTTAGGCTATGTGGTCATTATAGAACTAAGCTAACCAGCTGGATTTTCTTAGCACTGAGAACATTTCCTCTCTGTACCCATGTATCCACACAAAAGCAGCAGTGAATAAAATATGGCTCTAAGTTATTTGTGTTGAACATGAAGTGAAGAGTATTTCAAGCAATGGGTGCCTTTCCTGCATTAATGTGATCTTTAATTCCAGTTTACTATGGTTTTCACTTTTTTTGCCAATTCGTAGACCAATTGTTGGATCACTACCTATTGTATTTCAACACAAAGCCTTTTACATCCCTACCTAATTTATGGCCCACATAGCATATTGCTAAATGTGTATACAGAGGAGTTTACTCTTGTATAATAGGCCTATATAAAACTACAGCCTGGAAGTTGCATCTATATGTTCAAACGACGACCCAGTGTTGCCCGGTTGTCGAGGCGAAATATCTGTAGACCGGAGCCAAAATATCTGTAGATCTAAATACATTCACTAACGTATCTTGTCTGTCATTTGTCTATAAATTAGCTATATTACACACCGTTTTAAACTCTGTGAGTGATACGGCCTATGACAAATTATATATAACTACCCATCAATTGATTATAGGTTCCAGAAAATGCTATTCTACTGTGGCCACATTTCACAAACACTCGGAACTGTGAGGTAAGACAGGTAACTCTGTATATAATAGTCTATTAGGAAGCCATCCCATTTAAAAATAGCTCAATTATTGATTTTTCTGCAAAATATTGTGACATTGGAGCATAATCTTTATGTGAAAGTTTATGAGAATAGTTAGAATGTTCCAATGAACACTTTTGCAGTGGTGAGCGGTAGCCAGAGTATCTCTGTCGTTTGCACCAACATCGCGCGCTTCAGCGTTGCTCCAGACAGG
>LQNS02007217.1:9372582-9387984 GCA_001587735.2 Parhyale hawaiensis | reverse complement strand
AGGTAACATTATACCATACGGCTGGAGGTAACATTATACCATACGGCTGGAGGTAACATTATACCATACGGCTGGAGGTAACATTATACCATACGGCTGGAGGTAACATTATACCATCAGGTATAATGTTACCTCCATTTCTGCATCGCCAACATTATGCTCACAAACCCTGGTTGTTGTCACATTCTTTTCAAGTATCTTTCGATTTGGTGCCGCCAAATAACGCACAAGCGTTATAGGCGGGTTAATCCTTTACCGAGCGACTGAAAACATTTTCGTAGGAATTGTTTAATGGAAGTAGCCATATATAGTCACTTTCAGATACATAAGCTAATGAGCTTAGCTTCAACTTATCACAAATCTCAGTCACGGGCTTATGGTTGGTTTATTTGGATCAAATTCGAAGCGTTAGTCGTCAACTGATTACGTTTGATACCGCTTAAATGTCAGTCAAACATTATCTTTTTTTAATATTATATTCCTTTACATGAGTGCTTACTTCGAGTTTCAGATATGCCGGAGCATTCGCGCAGTCACCGGGAAAAGCGTTGCAAAACACGCGCGCTTTCCCGTACAACGACACAAAACAGCTTCCTAGGTGTGCTTGCACGATTCGAAAACGGCAGGTTCCGTGCGGTACGAGCACGCCAAAACAATATTCAGTATCAATACACGGGAATGTGAGCTGGTCTTGGAGCAACGCGACTCTCAACGTGCAGTTGAACAACAGCAGCAGCAGCAGCCGCTCGTCGGGGTGAACGTCCTGACCGTCTACACGCGTCGACAGGAAGTTCCGATACACGCGACTGTTGTTTGGGGTGCTGTATTGGGAGCGGCAACCGGCGAAACTATACGCAGGGAATATCATTCGATAAGGGAAAGAAAAAGGGGTCCGTGTATAGTATGTGGCGTATACCTCAGAGTACAAATTGCGCATCTATATCGCTTTTTTGCAGGTCAAGATTTTATTAATTTCTGAAGTAATGTCAATCTCAAATCAGTGAAAATGGATTGACGCGATATTCCTAAAATTATAAAGTTTTCTGTGTCGTGAATAAATTTTAATTGTAAATTACTATTTGTAGGGCTCTGAAAATGCCCAGCAAAGGACGATTGACGGATAACAAAAGGAGCGGATTGTAGCAGGCCTTGCAGCAGGTTTGTCTCTCATAGACTTAACCAATGAGTTGGGGAGAAATCGAAGAATTTTGTTTTCATATACTGAATGACCTATAGTCAATATCATAAATTAATTTTTGAGCGTAATCTAAAAGAGAGCTTCGGATAATATCAGCTGAATGCCTTTAATTTTCCATTGGTATATAGGGGTGCAGCCAAGACCCATGTTGACAATGGTGGCAAAGTTGTTTATAGATTTCTTAGGAATATATGAATTGCTGAAATTGACGAAAACCCTCGCTTTATAAAATCTGAGATGTTTGGCCCAACACAGTGGAAGTTCAGCAACAGAAGAACAATATAGACACCTACTGTTCAGCTCTATAACTATGTTTTTTATTAGCAATAGAGATAATCTAATCTGAATAGCTTTAACCTGTGCCGAATGTCAATCATGAGCGTTAGATTCGTTACTTTGGATTGATTTTCAGTCAATCTAGTGAGCAGTTATTGACTTATCGGCCGTTTCAAGCGTCATCGGCTGGTGATTAAGACTTTTCTATTACGAATTAATCTGCGTTTCTCGTAGAGATAGCGCTATTTCAGATCTTGTACGTAGACCACGCTATGAAAGAGAGGGTAAACACCTCAAAGTAGATCTACAGTGGCGATTCCAACTCTCGTTCTGAGAGTTCAAATGGATTAAATCTATCTTATCCTCCATCGCAATGTGTCCGTCGAGATGTGACACGCCCTGTGCCATGCTGCCGCAGAAATGACAGCCTTTAGTATCGGACTGGGCCCAGGTCCGGTCTCCTTCTCAATACGTTCGAGCCTTTAGAGTCACACTGTGGAGTCGTCTGGTCTCTTAACGTAATCGTTCCAGCAGATAGTGCGTGTCAAACCTGCCATTCGCTAGCTATTATCTACGAGATATGTCGTCTGAAGTCCTACCTGCAATACACCGAGTTGCATATCGGATTGTGTTAGTATCCTGCGTACCGGTACCGAACTCACGGTGGTACTTGTTAATGAAGTATTCCCCAAGAATCATACACCGAATCTTGGAGAGAGATACATGAGTTTCAAATGAACTATAAGACTTAACTATAAGAACCCTTTATCGTCCGTGAAGAAGTAGCAATAGCTCACAGCTGGCCATCAACAATCAGTTCTGCTGAATACTTTGTTATATAATTCGTGCCTCATACAGGACCCATTATCGCATAGGAATACTATTACCTATTTCTAGAACCGCCGTCAGTGCGATAAAGTATCTCCATGCAATATGTGGCGTTCACGTACTTATAAACAGCGATTCATGTTAGATTCAGTCGACCACGCGCCTTCTACACCTATGCCGCAACAACAAAACTGCTGCAGTTTCCCTATTGTTACCTAGAGAGGCAGCGTATACTCCACCGCCCACAGACGCCAACACCTACCGTATTTTTAGCAGGAAGAGAGACATGCTTTTCAGTGTGGAAGATGTGAGTGTCATGCACCTCCGTGTCGTGGAAACGGGAAACCAAAAGTCTGCCGGATCTAAATGAGTTCCGTTGTGGGGACACAATCTGCATGCCGACACACCGGGTCCTGGATGCCGACACACCCCGACACCCTCACTCGACACACCTGTGAATTTAGCAGCTGCCATCGCAGCGCAACGATCGATACGCTATAGCATCAGCCACTTATACACGTACGTACATCCTGGCACGTGCACGTGGATACGTACGCTTCCATAGCACACAATGCTGTGAACATACGTGCTTCTGTACTTAGGAGTCAAATTTAGCACGATAGTTGCGCCAAAAAAGAAATACAACTGCAGAGGTACTGTACAGTGTCGACAAGGGTGGAGTTCGCTGAATATGTTTAGGTATGTTTTGGCATTCGATGGTATTGTGAAAGTTGGTGCTGTATTTATAGGTTCCGAATGCAGTGCGGTATAATTTTGATCTAGTAGCAATATACATGAAATTGGATCTACTTACCGAGTGACTGATGGAGAAAGTTAGTTAAAAGACGCGGTTGCAAGTATAAGCATTAAGAAAGAAAATAAAAAAGGTGAAAGTAGACGGACGAACTAAACAACATCGGTAGCAAAGTATATTAGGAAGCAAGTAGTGCCCTAACGCTATTCTGAGCCGCCCCAGAAGTTAAACCGTAAACCAGATGCTAGGCGGCCAAAAATTTTGAAATTGTTGGCTGTGAAAGTACTAGGAAAGAAAAAAACTGGAGGGAAAATTAAACGTACTGGAAACGTAAATTTATTTAAGTAGCTGGTGAAGCTATACATATAAAGCAAAAGAAAAACTAAATAAGACTATGGACAAAAATGGAAGCAACACAATAGGAGCTGTAAAAGAAAACGGACGTATTTACAGACAGAAAAACAGAAGACCGGACAGGACGCTACAGAAGACCTGACGGAAGAGGGCCTCAGACAGCTGTTGGGAAGTCATGAGTCAGCACATAGTAAAATTAAAGAAGATAGTCCATTATAAAGCGCCATCACGTCATAGTGTGAGAGAGTTAATCAGCGTATCAAGTTATTATTGCATCTGTTCCCGCGTAGAGAAAAATATCAACAGTTGTTAAACTAAAGAAAAGAGCATTTACTCCTTGAGGGCAAAGGCCGAGTATTGAAGGCTACAAATATCTTCTGCAGAAGCGGCAACAGCAACAATAGGGTGCTGGACTATTGTAAGAGAAGACATATTTTGTATGGATAATGGCCAAGTTTAAGGCCGAATTCACACCTACGACTTTCGTTGGCGCTATTAGCATAGAGGCAACTCAAGTAATACAGTTACACGGCCATGACTGGCACTACAAATTGACTTGTTTGAACATCGTGCTAAAAATGTTATATCAAAAATCCTTGCAAATTTAAATTCGTTCAAAATTTGGACAGATAGTTGAAAGTTTACCACTGGGACTTGCTTTTATGCAAAAAGTACAACTGAAATCTTCATTTTTTTTATAGTCTAAATAAGCGCAAACTGAAGCCGTGGCAAGGAACGTTATCGGATACATTCAGTTGGCTCAATGTCGATAGCATCGACGAAAGTCGTACGTGTAAACCTGGCGTACTAGGTCACATGCATAGATGGCTTCTCCAGTACCTGCAATTTAAAAGCAATGTATGTTAAGTCTACATTATATCACTGTCAAAAACAAACACTGAATTCGGTAAAAAAAACGTGGCCAAGAGTTGCAGGGAATGCTTTTCCGGTTGTGCGTAACAAAAGCCCAATCATTTATAATTCTTATTTATTGTCTAAGAAAAAGACCATAACCGTCAAGAGAATAATCAAGTCTTGTGGCAACGACGGTGCCGCAAATTTGCATAAGGGAGCTGAGAGGGGCCCTTGGGGGCTGAAGTAAAATGTGGAGGTGACTCACGTTGCTATGGAATGCGTTTATGTTGGTTACAAGATAGAATACTTGAGGTGGCTCGAACCTCTTCCCCCAGCTGCCCTTGGGGCAGTGACTGTCTTGCAGATTGTAACCTCCTAGACTGTGCAGTGACAGTCACTAATTTTATTAACAATTGACTAACAGAACCAAGTTAACGCTCCATAAGAACAACGACTCAGTTTTGCATGGGTTGCACAGGGCGAGGCTGTACATTTGTTTTTACAAGGCAACTAAACTAAACAACTAATACCGATTTACCATTAAATAAGCATATGTGATCCTTAATGACGCATGGTATTGCGAGTAATTGTTTGGATATTCAATGGAAGTATTTTCAAGTTCTTATTAAGTAGCCCTAATAACTGCTTATTTATTATCTAAACCAATTCAGTGCTTCATTAGAACAATGACCGAATCGGGCAATTAACTGGCAGGCGTGACGTCCTAGTCTCTTCAATGTAACTATCTTAACACTCTATGCAGATATATTTTCTAAAGATGGCAATACTCACCGAGGACAACGACCAAGTCTGGTAGGGTGTAACCATCTTCCGCAGCGGAGGTAGCAGCAGAGGAAGTGCTTAGCTAGTCGATTGTTTAGGTTCCGTTCAGTGATTTAGCCGTTGCTGGAACACCTCCCCAGCCCTTCCGTCCGGGGGAGCGACAGTCTTTTACGGAGTAGAACTTGAGTCCCATTTGTTGTTGTCGAAGTACAACAGTTCAGCTCCGCTATGGCGTGACTTTATTTACATCCAACATTTGTTCTCCGTAAAATTAGGCATCGCAAATAAAAGGTGCTTTTGGGGTTTCAAAAAGTGTCAAAATAATTTGTGAAAGTGAGGGCTGATTGAAATATTATGAATGCAATGCAATGTAAAAATTACCCGATTGAGGTGAGGCGTGTTGATTAGACATAAGTACAATGTACCGTGCATAATAACTGACTAGAATTATTCACTATGGCAAATCTGAATCTCCAGACTTGAAGCATGGCATACAGGCACCTCTGTTTTTATAAAATCTAATGCCGCTTATATCAGAGTTGCAGACGGGATCAACGTAGACTGAACTAACACCTCCCTCGTCGCTTTTTGCGCACCATGTGCTAAGACGATTGAAGTAAGCAAGACTTTGGTAATTCAGAAAAACACTTACTTTGCGGGCAGAAACTATATCGGTAGTAAACTGAGACGGAGTGCGTCGGAAGGCCCCTGTAGTGGCAGTATTGAGAGCCACAAGAGGCTATAAGAACGGCATGCACTTTTTGTGTGAGCGGAAACACGCCGCCGCTTCGCGACACCCTTCCTGCTTCCTCCGAATCGTGCCTTGTGTTGCGCCCTACTACTATAAAAATCCGCCTTTTTTCTTTTCTGCGCAGGTCGTCATCAAAGTTCGTATACATAAATAAATATTTAGCTTCATGCTTCTATTTCTATTAATTTTATATCAGCTTAGTGGACAAAATAATGATTAGAAAATCTATTAGTTTTTGGTTACACATTACTTAGCGTTGTATCTATCGAAAAAAGGAGGATGGAATAGGTCTCTGCACTTTAAGGTCTTTGACGTGTACAGGGTCATCCTGTATGCGCAATTGCATATGTATCATATAGTGACACGGCACCATACTGTGCCAAACAAGAATATTATAAACTCCGATGTACGTTTAAGCGTTTTTGTCTTAATTTATACTCGTTTGTTTATTCTCCTCGTCCATTTCTGTCACGTTTGGGGTACCATCATAGACTCAATTTATAACCATATTTAAATGCGTCTTATATATGACTGCACCAGAAGGTGTACCCTTCTTCTGAGCTGTACTTTTCGAAAGCACCGTAGACCGATTGCAATGTTCTACTGGAATGATAGTAGCAGAGTTTGCTTGACAGGGTGAGCTACTCAAACACAGACTCCCAAAACACAGAAAGCTCCTAAAAGGGAGACCCTCGGCATTAAAAACTTCCAGCAACATTGCGTACAGTGCTCTCTCTCTATTGTGAATGACAGTAGTGGTAAGCCCACGCCGAGCGATAAGTAAAAGGTGTAGAAAAACGCAATAAGTATTCAAATGTACAACTTCACGACGTCCCATAATGCTAATCAAAGAAAATCGTCAAGGAGTGTAAGGGAATAAAGCGTGATTTAGGAATTATCATCTCGAAACTCAGCTTCCCTCGAAATGAAAACAACTGATCTGTTTGTCTACATTTTACGAGTATATAGTAGTCGAAGACCAAGCTGGTAGATACACTCTAGTTTCCTCGGCATAGCAAATTCGCTACCACAGACCTAAATGGATAAACTCTTACAAGAAATAACTTCTACATTTTCGCTGAAAATGGATCTAATCAATACCAAATAATGCTTCGTACAGTGTAATTTTATGGCCGCAAATATTTCAATATTTGTCATTTGTATATTTCATGCCCCGCTCAGAGGGAAATAGTTTGGCGGAAAATGGGCAAGGTTGGAGATTTTGGCGATCCTTTTTCTTTCTGTTGAAAACCGATGTTTCAAAATTGAAAGAAGTTCAAAGTGATGACAAAAGCAAGGCAGTATCAATGCTTGACAGTTTTGAAATTCAAGTCTGGAAGAAATCTAAAGTGCTTCCTCTCACTCCCAGTGGTCTTCATTTTTTCTCGCTCAAAATTTCAGAGAAAGAAACAACACTCTGATCATGAGAATAGAAAATTGATGTCTCTATCCAGAAATAACATCAAAACACAAGAATTAACAGGGTTGGGGAAAGTTTATTTCCATCGCGTGTTTGAAACAGAGTTTCTTTGTTTCAAATCCCTTGAATAGAGGGCGGTTGAAGTACGCTGTAAGACGATAGCACAGCCGTCACCTCATCGAAACTTCCTAGGTGTTTATCCAATAGGTAATACTCGATACCACCCTAGTAGACATTGAATAAATGTCTATATTTTCCGATAGAGAAGCATTTCTTATTTTTGAAGTCTCATTTGTGTTCCATTCGATGTAATCTACTCCAATAAGAAGTCAGTTTTATAAGATTTACCCTGATTTCACTCCTGAGGCGAGTTCGTTTTTTTTTTAATTAGATTACAGTAGTACTTACAAAGAAGCGAAAACCTTCACTGGTGGAGAGTGATATGAATGACAGTATATGGCGCTTCCGGCCCAGTCTACATCCTGGGTCTGTCATGCTCAGTGGAAGCCCAAATCATCTAGCGGAGTATCCGCACCCAATGACCTGCATTGGGCTCCTTCAGCCCACATTCTAAGGTGTCCTGTAGCACTTTGAAATGGTAATGCCCCAACCGCTACGTGTATTCATTCACTTGACCCGGCATAAAAAGGATTGAAAACTTTCCGTCTATGGTCCGCCTCAATGCTGCATTTGTCCGGACTGGTAAATGCGGCTCTTTTTTACCTTGGAAGGTCTGAGAATGCACTGTCATCATCATGGGTTGAGTAAGCCGTATTGCGGCTGAATGAATCGGGTATCTATGCAAGAGTTCTTACAAATAGTAGCTGGTATTTATTAAAAATAAAAGAGGTATAACTCATGTGTTTGCGGTTATTCTCTTAGAAAGAGTAAAAATATACACATCGAGTCGTGCGCAAAACTCTGCAAAAATAGACCGTAAATTTCGATGCGAGTTCTGTTCTTTGAAGCTAAAAGAGTTCTAAAACAATACGCATAACCTTTCTGTTGGGACAGAGATTTAGAGTGGAATGAATTTGCCCGAAAATTGTACTATTGATGCAGTGTTTGTGTCGCCTCACTTAAATCAGTGGACATCATTCTAACATCACGGTCCCATCGACGTCGCAATCTGACGTTAAAATGGATTTAGCCTACTATGGTTCTCATGACAGTTTTTCGCTTACCTGTAGTACTGAGTGTAGCCTTCTGTCGTACAGAACACGTCTACTTACACCTCTAAATGGGGCATGTTCGACAGCCCCATGATACTAAGAGCTCGGGGCTCGATTTGTAAGGGCTTTAGATAGGTGCGTTGGCTTCGTCACTTCTAATCGAGTTGTGTCATCAGCAAAACCAGTTACGTTGAGGCCACTGGAAGCTCCATTGGAGGGCGCCAGATTATATTTTTAGAAATCTCAGGGTGAGCAATTAAGGATTAACTTTTGATGTACGACCAGTGCTCATATCTGAAGTTCCGGACAAGTCAAGCCTTGAAATCTCTATTTATGTTGCCAGTCGAACGCGCCCGTACTGCAAGTATAGTTTACTGCGTACATGACATACGGGATGTACCGTAGTCTACATACTGTAATTCTAACTTCTTTTATTTTGATGTCTGATTTACTTGGTGTTTTCAAGTGGAATTCAGCCACTTTTAGTTTCATACCTGACTTCCAGGGAGTAGTTTACTGTGGCTTGACCATATTATTTTCTTTCCTACCTGACAGAGCTGGTCCAAAGCAATATCCTGTCTAGATACAGTAAGTACTCAACAGCCCCACCTGTCTGCTTCCCTTTCAACAATATATCCTCTCCACCCAGGTCAGGCAGGGGCTTCTATTGATAGAAAAATTCCTCCGTTGCAAAGATGAAAGCGACTGGGTCGTAGGGTACGGGCCCATCCTGCGCTACAATAGCAATTTGTCACAATATTTGTACCGCTCTGTGGTCAAATATGGGACAGACAAAGCTGCTCAAGGGTAGAAGATCGCGGAACATAATACCAGGATTTATGGCGCAAATAATCTGCCCGAAGAATAATGTTGGTATGATCTATGCAACATTACGTGTTCATTCTTTCTAAAAATAAATTTCTCCCTCCCTAATGCCGGGTATTTTAGCATGCAAGGCAGGTTAAGAGCAAGTAAATAAGGTTGTAATGAGGAGTAACTTAAAAGACCACCAATAATTCAATGAACTTTCTAAAAGGAGCATTACTGAACTAGGCGGAAGTTGAAACTTATGCAAGGTAATTTTTTAAACACTACTAGTCGCATTGGTCCCAATTGTGATCCTTAAATTACGGAAAGTAGATATGTTCAAACGCAATGCTTTGAAGCCAATTAAAATGTCAGGATCTCTCCACTACCAGGCGTTTGACAGCCCGTGAGAAAGTATAACGGGCTAGAATACAGACCACGAGATAATTAGGGTTAGTACATTAAGGGTTAACTCTATAGCGATACAAAAAATATATTGATTTAAGTTGTGCTATTCGCAACATTGTGGCTTCGCCGGAATAATTTAGCTAACATCAGCCTAATGAAGAGGTAAAATCTGAGCTGTAATAAGGGGTGGCAAAATGTACAGTTTGGTTATAAATTCCCGATACCATTTCTCAGATTTATCACTTCTTTACGTCGATATTAGCAAAATTGGGATCGGAGTAAGTTTATTCTTCGCACCAAGCTTGAAAAATCAAACTTGTGACTGATGTTGCATTGCAATATTGAAAACAAACAATGATGAAACTTTAACCGTATGGCTCCGTTTTCGTGCCGGCAGTTGTGTACAAGAAGATGCGTGTGAGGATCCGTGGCCGTTCCTGTAACTGGCATATATGCTCTGTAGGTGTCTATACCTGCCCCAGGCTTGTGGTTGTCATGATGGCACTAAGGGAGCTACTGTAGTTCTCAGGGCATATGTAGGTGTTTGGAATGGTCTTGATGGCTCTGCCTTTGCTTGTGCGGGCAATGGCAGCTTTAAGCAGTCTGTAAACACAGTTGTTCTGTGATCTCTGATCTTCTCTTTCTTTGCTCTTTTGCTGGGCTGGTTGCGTAGGGGTTGATAACCTTTTGCCGTTTTCTTGGTTCTCACGTCGCCTGACCACGGGTAAGCCAGACAGGAATGGGCAGAGTTGGTCGAGGGGGGAAGGGGGCTGTGACATCAGTGGTCATGCGTCCCTCCACCGCTCACTGCCAGAAACTCTACATCAATTCAGTATCTACTATGGAGTAATTAATGGGTGCTATAGGTTTTCTATAAGCACCTCCAAGTACGTTACCTACAATGAGTTAGTGACTTATTTAGAAAATTGAGAATTACAAAAAGCGGAAACTGACGCGATTCAATTAACTCTTGATCATAACATTACCCAGAGACTAGTCAATTATATAATGTGCACAAATCGAATAATGTATCCTCTGTCGACACCCTCGAGTAGATAGACATTTCATACGTCTCTTCCCGTCTTCTAGAAGGTTTATATGCTGCCAAAAATAGCACAAAACAGGCAAAATACAATGCACGTTTAGCACCCGCGTGTAAGGGTGCTTTCACACCAAGAGCGAAGCGGCGCGGCGCGAGCGAAGCGAATCGGAGCGGTGTTAAATATCTTTTGGTATTCCTATGCAGAAACGCTTTGCCTTTCACACTGCAGGCGGAGCGGCGCGAGCGGAGCGGAGCGTTTCGCTCGAGAAATGCAGCTGTATTTAATTTCGCTAGCGGCAGACCAAAAATGTTCAGTTATCCATCAAGGTTTTCTATAGTTTTTCCTTTGTTTTTTTTTTACAGTTTAAATATATACTTTTCTTTGTTTATTTTTCTATATCCACGATATCAATTTAAGGTATTATTATTGTATGAGAATTATTTCATGAATATTTGGTATAGCAAACATATTAGGAAATGTATAATATGGCTGAATATTTTTTCTTTGTTTTTTACAGTTTAATTATATAATTTTCTTTGTTTATTTTTCTATATCCACTAAATTAATTTAAGATATTATTGTATGAGAATTATGTCATGAATATTTGGTATGTTTCATATAAATTCTTTATCTTCTTCTTTATCTTTATTTATATCACAACATTTAGCTATATATTTTTCTATATACGTAGGCCTTGAAATGACATTTTATAACAAAGGATAAGCGCTATAATCGTTCGACGCTGTTTTACTTCACTTAACTTTACTTTATATANTGTCATGCGTCCTTCCACCGCTAACTGCCAGAAACTCTACATTAATTCAGTGTCTACTATAGAGCTATTAATTTATAGGTGCTATAGGTTTTCTAGAAGCACCTCCAAGTATTTAACCTACAATGAGTTAGTGACTTATTAACAAAATTGACAATTGCAGAAAGTGGAAACTGACGCGATTCAATTAACTCTTGATCATTACATTAGGCTGCCCAGAGACGAGCCAATTATATAATTTGCACGAATCGAATAATGTATCTTCTGTCGACACCCTCGAGTAGATAGACATTTTATACGTCTCTTCCCTTCTTCTAGAAGGTTTATATGCTACCAAAAATAGCACAAAACACAGGCAAAATACAATGCACGTTTAGTACCCGCGTGTAAGAATGATGTACAAAGTGACACCTGCACGTTAATGAGTAAATGGTAAATATTTTAAGCACTGCCTGTCTGACTCTCAGTGAAGTAATGTTATTACCTAACCCATTACCTCTACGCAGCGGTACGACTACTTGAAAATGATAGTATACGTAACACTCTGCTGCTGATCTCAATGTTTGTTTACTCGTAAATGTGTATCGTTTAGTTGCACACTCCAAGGGACGATACACTTTCACGGGTGTGTCACAGTCACACCAAAACTGGACTACTGCAACCTGTAAAAACGTTACCAAAACTCGAATCGGAGTTGTGAGAGCGTCATCTAGCGACGAGCCAAGGCCACCTAGAAAACTTGTTTAGGTGGCGTTGGACGAGCGGTGTAAGCTCGACTACATTGAAATTCCGTTTTTATTCACATTTTGCCGATATAAGGTCAAAGTAACTGATCTGATTTACTTATTCTGGTGTACGGAGATAAATTGTTGCGTATTTGAATGAATTTCGTGTTCCTTTTATTCAAAATAAAAGTTTGTGCTCGGTGACCTACATCGCCGTAACCCGTGTCGCAGTCGCCATTTGAGCTATGATTGCGACACGGGTTGCGATTGACTGGGTCACCGGTGTAGCACCGGTATAACCCAGAAATGCTGAGTGCGACACACAGCTGGGTATTGGATAAGAGGAACAAATGGTGCCGCTACTTTTCACGTTTATTTTGTGACTACCTTGAATATGTTTTCGCACTTGATAGCCACAGCGTTTGGCCAGGCATATATGGAGTGTGAAACTAGCTTCCTAGATTACGATAAATTTAATATATTCAACAGTAACAGATTCCACGAGTTAAGAGCTGTCTGTCAGTAAACTGAATACAAAAGGCATACTTTGCAGTACTGGTCTCAAAAAGACGTCATCACTCGATGTCTACTCAAATAAAAAAGGTTTTACACGTCACTCTTTTGCCCTACGTTCGTACTTCACAGCGTACGAATACGTTGCAGTGTCCGTTTGCATAACAGGTTTGTACACAGCATTATAACGAGGAAGAAATAGAACTGACTTCTTGTTCTTTCCTTTAATGCCTATCACATTAAAGGCAGCACCCTCAACTTTTACTTTTAGTTAATACTAAAATAGGGAGAAAGCGAAAAGTTGGCTTACGGTTGTCGATAAGGAGCACATTTGAAATGAAGCCGTTCTACATGTATGTAAAACTTTTCTCAAGTAGAGATATTTGTTTAACAGTTTGCCTTATAGCGATGACACACGCTAGTCAGAAGAATGAGTATCGTCATCTTTTCGTCGAACGATATGTTGACCTCTCGTAAACACAGCTTTGAGATTGCCAAGATATGGTGCAAATATTTTTACCGTCAGTTCAGTTTGCTCCGCTAGTGCCGTAAGTTAACTTTCGGCCACATCATTATATCTGGAGGAATTTATAACTGAAAATTCTTTGCAAGTGTGTGTTATTTAAATGGGCACATCAGCGTATCCGGACGAAAAGATGACGATACTCGTTCTTTTGACTAGCGTGTGGCATTGGCATTAGCGATGCTTTGAATTTATTCAACTAGACTCTAGAAAAATTTTCAAAAACTGCGCAGCGTTTTATTTCACCTCAAATATAACAATACCCGAAACTTTATCAACGATATTTGGTAACATGCTAAGCAAATTTCCGTTTTAAAAAATCATTCAGTGCACGCAAAGCTAAGTTCGCATAGATACGGCGAAACCTGCAGATGATTTTTAGAAGTACGAACATATGACAAAAGACTTTCGTCTGAATTCGCGCTAAGACTGTCATTTTACAACGAAAACTTCTTTGTCGGGAAAGACTTAGGTCAAGTTTACACGTCATTCATATCAAGGCGATTACTTATCCACTCATCCGAATGCTTTATAGCGCCGGTGTCAGCACGACTTTGGGTAAGCTGCTGCAGAATGTTATTAAAATGTTTACCATCAAATCAGTTTCCTCTGGAAGTGTTACTATAATCCAACCAGCGTAACCAGTCCTTCAGGGGAGGGGCTGAATTGAACGCAGCAGGGCCACATCTAATCTATTAACTAATTCACTTTGAGTATTCGAATATCAATACAATTTTATCGATTGAGATTTGAGACAAGTTATACCACGCGCTTAAGTGAGATTTGGCAAAGTTGCTTTGCGTTCTTAGCCGCGCCTATTGGCCTCTTTACGCTGGTTTGACTATAAGAAAGCTACGAACATCTCTTCAAATTTGGAGTGAATAGAGAAACTTTAGTAAACAGTGCACTTTCTGCTATTGCTAGGCACAGTAACGCATTCGGCTAAGTGAATGAGCAAACGCGTCGATGAGGATGATGGGTGAACGTGGCCTTAATTAGGAAGCAAATTTTAGCCCAATAACGCCACGGCACCGAAAGGAAACTCTCAATATGACTTACAGCCTTTAGAATACGGTGATCGGTATCGGCTGCGGATGAAGTCAGTTAATTAATTTCCGTTCTGCCGCTCACCAAGTTTAACCTTGGGATTCAATTTATGATAACCAGACTAAGAAGGATCATATTAGTTACCTTCAGTAACGGCCCAGATCTCAACAGGAGGTATTTTTGTTGTCCAAAATTCTAGAATAATAAGCAGTTCGGCATCAGAAGGAGCGACGTCGAGCAAGAATGTGAGAGAGTGCATTGAAGTTACTGAGGATATTTACATACACCAATGGTCTTCCACCCTGCACATGATATGTATAGGCTATCTCATGAACTTCTAGAACCAAATTTCCAGAGGTGGGCCCGGCAGCAATATGCGGCCATCTGCGGCACAGCCAAAACAGTAGAAAGGGCCGACGGTCACATCGGCCCTTTTTACTTTTGTGGCTGGCTTGCACCCGCCCACCTTTGCATATGTCAGAATGTTATTCTTCCCTAGGAGGAAGTATGGGAAGCGATGACATACAAGGGACCTATACTTCACTAACCTGCGGACCACTATGCATATCACGAGGTGGCTGACTCTCCGCGCTGACTGGCTGGCTTGCTGGCTGAAAAGGCTGTGGGTAAGAATAGAAATACGTTGGTATGACTTTAGATTTTAATACAATTTACTAAATATCGATCGCCTCAAAAGTTGATATAGGATTTTAGTTTCTGAGGCAGATAAGAATTTCAACAGGTGTCGTGGCAAAAGGCTCCGTACAGATTTGACTTTGGAACAAGTTTAAGCTAATGTAGACTGCAATGAGTGAATCGCAAGCACCTCCAGAGTGACAAATGCAGGAGCTACGCAAAGTTAGCGAAGGAAAGCTGATCGTTCGTAGTTGAATAGTTACAATGTCCTTTGTATGTTAATGCCATTGGTTACGTTATTATCGTTATAAACAGCTGGTAGGTGATACAGCCTCAGCCAACGCAACAAACAGCTGATATCGCAATAGCCAGGGCAACAAACAGCTGATAGAGCAGCAGCAGCATATAACAAACAGCTGATATATATCCAGGTAGGCCTAAAAATAGGACCGTGTGATCGCCTTACAGCTCACCGTGGTCGCCTCTGTCTCCTGCCCTGGGACCTTTAAACTTGTAAACAAAAGAGCAAAAAACTGC
>LQNS02007217.1:9325537-9366002 GCA_001587735.2 Parhyale hawaiensis | reverse complement strand
AGTTATATAGTGAAGTGCTGTGTATAGGTTCAGTTATATAGTGAAGTGCTGTGTATAGGTTTAGTTATCTAGTGAAGTGCTGTGTACAGCTTCAGTTATATAGTGAAGTGCTGTGTACTGGTTCAGCTATCTAGTGAAGTGCTGTGTACAGGTTCAGTTATCTAGTGAAGTGCTATGTATAGGTTCAGTTATCTAGTGAAGTGCTGTGTATAGGTTCAATTATCTAGTGAAGTGCTGTGTATAGGTTCAGTTATATAGTGAAATGCTGTGTATAGGTTCAGTTATCTTGTGAAGTGCTGCGTATAGGTTCAGTTATCTAGTGAAGTGCTGTGTATAGGTTCAGTTATATAGTGAAGTGCTGTGTATAGTTGCAGTTATCTAGTGAAGTGCTGTGTATAGGTTCAGTTATCTAGTGAAGTGCTGTGTATAGGTTCAGTTATCTAGTGAAGTGCTGTGTATAGGTTCAGTTATCTAGTGAAGTGCTGTGTCTATAGGTTCAGTTATATAGTGAAGTGTGAAGTGCTGTACAGGTGGTAAGCGGGTAAATTGGCAGAGGTGACGTTACTGCGAGACTGTCATGCAGCAAAACTGTTTTCGGTGAAACAACTTAGAACCGTCTGTGACAAGAGGTATAACTTTGATATAAGAGCTATACGTCAGTGACAACAGCTATAGCTTTGATATAAGAGCTATACGTCAGTGACAATAGGTATAGCTTAGATATAAGAACTATACGTCACTGACAACAGCTATAGCTTTGATATAAGAGCTATACGTCCTGCAGTGACAACAGGTATAGCTTTGATATAAGAGCTATACGTTAGTGACAACAGGTATAGCTTTGATATAAGAGCTATACGTCAGTGACAACAGCTATAGTTTTGATATAAGAGCTATACGTCAGTGACAACAGGTATAGCTTTGATATAAGAGCTATATGTCAGTGACAACAGGTATAGCTTTGATATAAGAGCTATACGTCAGTGACAACAGCTATAGCTTTCATATAAGAGCTATACCTCAGTGACAACAGGTATAGCTTTGATATAAGAGCTATACGTCAGTGACAACAGGTATAGCTTTGATAGAAAAGCTATACGTCAGTGACAACAGGTATAGCTTTGATATAAGAGCTATACGTCAGTGACAACAGGTATAGCTTTGATATAAGAGCTATACGTCAGTGACAACAGGTATGACTGTGGTATAAGAGTTGTACGTCAATGACAACAGGTATATATCTTAATATATAGTAAGAGCTATGGGTATACAAGACATTACGTAAGTAGCCTTTACGTACATGCTGTATTGTCTGTGTATAAGTATAAGACACAAAGACGGTTTTATATGGATTTAATGGCAGTATATGAGCTACTTGCATGCATGGTCTTGGAATGGGAAGTATTAGCGTTAGTACTTTATGAAAGACTCAACAGGAATCAGCTACTGTCTCTGCTATTCTGTGCTTAGAAAAAAGTTGCAATAATTGCAATAAATAACAACAGAAGTGCTATAAAAACGTCCAGTATATCCTGTTACTGCGTAGTATGACGTGATCAGCAGTTTTGGAATGCAGTAGTGGGAACAGCAACAGGAATAACAGGAGTGCGGGGCAGGAACTGGAATTGTGACCAGTAGGATTTCTCTGAAGCAAGATGGGGCGTGATAATTGGCTAACTTGTAGCAGCTCTAGATTATTTTATTACGCCGCTACAGTAGACTAGCAAAGCCAGCACCCTAAAATAATATATGTATCTCTGGTACACCAATCACCAATTTGATATAGACTTATTTATATCGTTTGATTTTTCATAACAACAATTGCACATTCAATTTTGAATAAACTGAACATATTAAATTTACGGCAGTTGAAGCTATCGAACTTACAACAGCTGTAGTTAAAATAAATCAAGAATAGCTTCCGTTTTCACATCTGTATCGGCTGCAGATACATATTTGTCCTTATCACACTGAGCAATTTTAAGAATAAATATTACATACTAGTCCTGCGACCATACTTACCATCCATGTCAGGCACGGGGTCGGAGTGGTGAAGATACTAAGCTATGCATCAAAATACTTGAGATTTTATCAAAAAACAGTAGATAACTTTAATTTAACTTCTGTTCCTTTGAGTGAGACTAGATAAAGTAAGTTAATATTCAGTTAAATTCTTTCTAGAGAAGAAAATTGCACAAAGTCCGCTGTAACTATAGTTTTACTTCTGGCCTCTCTATATCCTCCACCTTTTCTCTATCACGCAGTATTGTTTCCTTACCCCCCCCCCTCATATTCTGAACCCCTCTCCCCTTCAGGAGCCCGAAAATGGAAAGAAAAAATGCGGTCTCGCAGGAGGGTTGGCGATCCAGAAAGTAGTTGTGGCAAGCAGTGGGCGTGACGATGGGAAGTTCAGGAATGGTCGCGACGGCCGGTGGGAATGGGGGCTGATGGGAGCGACGGTCGGTGGGAATGGTGGCTGATGGAAGCAACGGTCGGTAGAATGGTGGCTGATGGAAGCGACGGCCGATAGGAATGGTATCTGGGAGAGCGACGGTCGGTGGGAATGGTGGCTGATGGGAGCGACGGTCGGTGGAATGGTGGCTGATGGGAGCGACGGTCGGTGGGAATTGTGGCTGATGAGAGCGACTGTCGGTGGGAATGGTGCCTGATGGGAGAGACGGTCGGTGGGAATGGTGGCTGGGGGAGCGACGGCCGGTGGTAATGGTGGCTGATGGGAGCGACGGCCGATGGGAATGGTGTCTGAGAGAGCGACGGTCGGTGGGAATGGTGTCTGAGAGAGCGACGGTCGGTGGGAATGGTGNAATGGCAACAACCATTGAGACGGGCTGGAACTGACACCTCGTGGGAATGCCATTCCTCTCTTTGGAATCAATAAATAATTTATTCGGCATTGGAGCAAGGCAGAAGTAGGGCGAGGATGTGATCAATGTAATATAATGGCTATACCTCTGCGACGACAGGCATAGCGTTGATATAAGTGCTATACGTCTGAGACGGTGACCGGTAGTTTCGTCGAAAACAGTTTCACCGAAAACACGTTCACCGACAATAGTTTTACCGAAAACAGCTTCGTCACCCGGTAAGTTCGCCCCACGGCTGTTTCGCCGACAATCATCGTATGTATTACGTCGCTTCCACCCCCTTTGTATTAACATTCACGGTGCTGTGTAAGAGGTTAAGTTCTTTTTAGTTCCCATAGTCTTGACTTCTACTTTGTACACTGAGATCTTGTCATTTGTATTGCAGTCCTGTTTTTAAATAGTATTTAAATAAGCGGATAAATGGAGGCAACACTCAGCCAGTGTTCAGCCCCATCAGGCCGGGTTGTATATAAGTTCAGTCATATAGTGAAGTGCTGTACAGGTGGTAAAGGGTAAATTGGAAAAGGTTACGTTACTGCGAAACTGTCATGCAGCAAAACTGTTTCCAGTGGAACAACCTAGAACCGTCTGTGACAAGAGGTACAGCTGTGGTATAAGAGCTCTACGTCTGTGACAATAGGTATAACTTTAGTATAATTAAGAGTTGTACGTCAACGACAACTGGTATATAGCTTAATATATAGTAAGAGCTATAGGTATACAAGACATTACGTAAGCAGCCTTTACGTACATATTATCTGTGTATAAGTATACGACACAAGGACGGTTTTATATGGATTTAATCGAAGTATTAGAGCTACTTGTATGCATGGTCTTGGAATAGGAAGTACTAGCGTTAGTACTTTATGAAAGACTCAACAGGAATCAGTTACTGTCTGTGCTATTCTGTGCATCGAAAAAAGTTGCAATAATTGCAATAAATGACAACAGAAGTGCTATAAAAACGTCCAGTATATCCTGTTACTGCGTAGTGAGACGTGATCAGCAGTTTTGGAATGCAGTAGTGGGACCAGCAACAGGAATAACAGGAGTGCGGGGCAGGAACTGGAATTGTGACTAGTATATAGGATTTTTCTGAAGCATGATGGGGCGTGATCATACGCTAACTTGTAGCAGCTCTAGGTGAATTTACTACGCTGCTACACTACAATAGCAAAATCTGCACTAGCTGCAAAGCGCCCTAAAATAAAATGTATCTCTGGTGCACCAATGTGACATAGATCTATTTATATCGTTTGATCTGTCATTACAACAATTGCACATTACATTTTGAAAAAATTGAACACATTAAATTTACGGCAGTTGAAGCTATCGAACTTAAAACAGCTGTAGTTAAAATAAATCAACAATAGTTTCTGTTTTCACATCTGTATCGGCTGAAGATATTTGTCCTTATCGCACTGAGCAATTTTAAGAATAAATGTTACATACTAGTCCTGCGACCATACTTACCATCCATGTCAGGCACGCGGTCGGAGTGGTGAAGATACTAAGCTATGCATCAAAATACTTGAGATTTTATAAAAAAAACAGTAGATAACTTTAATTTAACTTCTGTTCCTTTGAGTGAGACTAGATAAAGTAAGTTAATATTCAGTTAAATTCTTTCTAGAGAAGTAAATTGCACAAAGTCCGTTGTAACTATAGGTTTACTTCTGGCCTCTCTATATCCTCCACCTTTTCTCTATCACGCAGGTATTGTTTCCTCCCCCCCCCTCTCATATTCTGAACCCCTCTCCCCATCAGGAGCCCGAAAATGGAAAGAAAAAATGCGGTCTCGCAGGAGGGTTGGCGATCCAGAAAGTAGTTGTGGCAAGCAGTGGGCGTGACGATGGGAAGTTCGGGAATGGTCGCGACGGCCGGTGGGAATGGGGGCTGATGGGAGCGACGGTCGGTGGGAATGGTGGCTGGTGGAAGCGACGGTCGGTGGGAATGGTGGCTGATGGGAGCAACGGTCGGTGGAATGGTGGCTGATGGGAGCGACAGCCGATGGGAATGGTGTCTGGGAGAGCGACGGTCGGTGGGAATGGTGGCTGATGGGAGCGACGGTCGGTGGAATGGTGGCTGATGGGAGCGACGGTCGGTGGGAATGGTGGCTGATGAGAGCGACTGTCGGTGGGAATGGTGCCTGATGGGAGCGACGGTCGGTGGGAATGGTGGCTGGGGGAGCGACGGCCGGTGGTAATGGTGGCTGGGGGAGCGACGGCCGGTGGGAATGGGGGCTGATGGGAGCGACGGTCGGTGGGAATGGTGGCTGGGGGAGCGACGGCCGGCGGGAATAGTGGCTGCGAAGGTTCGTGTGAAGGGTGGAGCAGAAAGATCGAATTTCAGCCGTCTCAATTCCAATTGATATGTGATTATCATTTACAGCTCGCTCTGAAATTCTGAGTCACGCGCTTAAGGTTGAAGTTCCTGACACGTTCCGATTAATCGGATTGACTATCTCAATCAGTAGAGTGAGTGTGTGAAACTGAACCCACGCTTCTGAACCTGTTACGGGGCAAGTGACTATATATGGTTATTTTCATAAATCCATTCCTACGAGAGCGTTTTTCAGTCGCTTGGTAAAGGGTTAACAGTTGTTGCAGGTTTGTCACTCTCTGGCCCACCTCGTGCTCACACGCACGTCAGCAACATGGGCCTTGTGGCAGCACAGACATCGGACCGGGAATTATACAATGAGACCTGGAATTCGGCCTGAATTATCCAATGGCGACACCGGATCCATGTTTCATATGCCGCATTCAATAGGCACCGGTAGGAAAAAAAAGGAGGCANCTATAGCAGCTCAGACATCGGACCGGGAATTATACAATGAGACCTGGAATTCGGCCTGAATTATCCAATGGCGACACCGGATCCATGTTTCATATGCCGCATTCAATAGGCACCGGTAGGAAAAAAAGGAGGCAAGGGTTCAGTGCTTCGGCAAACATCCGATTTCGTGTTCACAATAGGCTTTAAAAGTCCACACAAGGTGGGAGCGACGTCGCGGGTACTGCTTTTGCAACGGAAATGTGGAATCCGGGAACCTGGATGGGAATTGGGACGCGTGATCTGGTGATTCCTGGAATTCCAGAGTAGCAAAAATTGCCTACTATCAAAGGAGTTCGGTTACGTGCTGGAAAAAACGCGGCAGGACCACGGGACTCAATTTGGGTTTCAGAAAGTGAAAAAGTTAGCTAGAGTGGGGAAGCGCAGAGCCCCTGAATCCTTCAACTGGAGACTGACCATATGTGGTGATTTCTTTGGTGCCGTTCGACGAAGACAGCTTCCAGCCGCCGGGCAACAGTTTCAAAATTATTGAAAAATGTTCACCTGGGACGAACCGCAGTAGCTCTTCTTTCCATTTTTTTGTCAGTGCACGTGATATTGGATTGATTTTTTTTCCTTCGTCAAATGATGGAATAAATATTTTGATAGCTAAAGGCATAACACAAGACGAAAAATGAGCAATGTTCTTTGTTACAAGACGGGCAGTAAAAAGCTATAGTCTTGTGAGAAATTCAAAAAAACTGTGGAAACACTCTGAGAGCGCATGCCTCCGCCAAGCAAAGCCCTGTTAAAGAAAAATTGAAGTTGGTCCTCAAACCAGGGTTGACTTTTTATCATTAACAGAATTCATTCCTTTGTGCATTTTGCCCTTGATAACTATTCCAGTAATTTTCTTGAAGATCTGTCCGTAGCTTCCTGATTTATGTTCTGACAAACACTATATATATAGTGAAACACACAATTGGAGAATCGATCATCACCAATATCTAAAATTTAGTTAATTATGCCTTTTACCATTTCTACATTTCTAAGAATTCCTGAAAAATGATGATCAGCCTCTAAATTTTTTATATATGTTTTAACATAGAAAAAAACATAGAGTCATAGAGACACACCAACAGATATATCATCACAAAAATTTAGTAATTTGCTCGTCGCAAAATTTCCAACAACTGCTGAAAATTTCATGAGGATCTGTCCATAGCCGTTAAAGTTAAAGGCTACCTAGAAAAAAATAGTAGTTGTGAAAAAGAATAGTCTTCACTAAAAGTTAACCATTTGTTCCTCCTAACATACTTGAATTATTTGCCATTCTTTCTAAGCTTCATAAAGCTCCGTCAATAATTTTTTGAGGTATTTTTGCGAGAGGTAGACAAACAGATGAACATACGGACAGACAAACACCAAAAAGACCAAAACCTCTCTAACGGAGGTAAGTAGGAGTTAGCGTTTGCAGCCGAACCACATATACAAAAAAAAAACGCAATTGCGAGTTTGCTACAACCATCCAGCCTTTTATATCTATGTGGTGGGGCTGCAAATGGCCGCAGGTGACCACCTCTAAATCTTCTAGGAAACCAGCATCGTAATGTCTCTGGTTGCTGTAAATAAGTATTTTTTTTACAGGATACTGAACGTTTAATAAAACCGTCAAAAGGGAATAGTTGAAATAAAGAATGAATATAATTACTGGACATTACGCATTCTGTATTTTACAGAGAAGGCATTGGATATTACGTCTGAGTGTATGACACATCAACTGAACGTTTAATAAAACCGTCAAAAGGGAATAGTTGAAATAAAGAATGGATATAATTACTGGACATTACGCATTCTGTATTTTACGAATAATATCGGTACTTCACAGTATATATATTATAGTAACTGAGAGCCACATCCTGTGATTGTTCGTATAATTTCTTTTGTATGGAACTTGGATTTTCCTGATATTTTCCCTATATTATTGTCTTCTCTAAAAGTACTGGTATGTCTACGCTACCTCGTTCTTCTGTCACGTTATTAAAAAAAAAAACAATTAAAGTCCTCGTGGTAACATACAGAACGCAGAATATTGTAACATCACGCAACTACACTGAATCCTCAACCCAGAACAGACATTGCCTCCTGGCAAAGCAGTGTGGACACACACACACCACTGTCGAGCATACAGCACACGCATTCACTTTGATACAGAGGGATATAAACGAGGGTTTTTATAACATAGATGTCACGACCCTCAACAAAATGGACAAACAACAAAATAAAAAATTATCACAAATCCAGCATTAATATAGGAGCTCTGTGAGTCTTGTATGAGAAAAATGGATACTTAGAACATTCGTCCTTGTTTTGGTAGGCCTATGGACTTCTGCATGGGGCATATCAGGTCCGTTTCACTTAATCAAAATATCTGCAGCGGTCAGGCGAATAAATAAAATATGTTCTCAGCTCTTCCCTTGGTGAAGTTATAAACATCTACGTTACCTTCAATCGTGGAGGCTGTCACAAGTACCGTGCATCACCAACCGATAATAATAATAATAAAAGTAATGTTATAACAAAGTTCATTAAATGTTCATAGGGAGAATATGATAAATTTATGTGATATGGCATAAATCATAAGGCACAGATGATCACTAGAGTTGGATTAAAGACACCGTTTGGCCGTCCACAGCACACAATGTTATCGCGTCGCATGCGTCGGAGAACATCGTCAATGCTGCGATGATTATCGCATTGGTAGGGCTATCGTATAGGGCTGCTCTCTGCAGCCGTGTATTGATGGAGCGGCAAGGTGAGGTTGAATGGTAGATATATACAAGAGCTTTCTATGCAGTTGGTACCAACAGCTGATGCAGGAAACTTTCGTTGATGGTGCCATAAGTGACATATTTTTCGAAGTTGGATGCGAGCTTTAGGAATTTGAGCAAGGGAAATTAGTCCTTACGATGTCATTGAGGATTCGGAGGTGTTAAATTTATTCTAGACCTGGCAAGGTAGTTAGGGATACAGAAATGCAAAAACTATAAGCATTTAAGCACGATAGTCCTGGTACGGACGTTAGAGATTCTGAGACACAAAACTAATTATGGTAAGATAATTACAGTGACAAAAAGTAGCCCTGGGACTGTTGTTAGGGGTTACGTTATGTTAAGACTAGTCTTCGCTCTGCCGTTGGGGCTCTGCAGACTAAGGACCTAGTTCTGGCACCACCGATTGGGCACTCAAAACTAAGGACATACTGTAGTTCACACACGGTGGTTAAGGCCGTAATGACTTAGGAATTAGCACTAGCAAGGCCGTTGAACTCTATAAACTGAAGAACTAGCTAGCCTTGGCAAAGCCGTTAGGACCTTGCAGACTCAGGGACTAGTTCCAGCACGGCCGTTAGGAACGAAGGGCAAGCACCAAACAGGAATGGGAATGCAAAATGCCAGGCTGGCCTCCACAGCTCTCAGGAGCACATTGTGCCAAACAACAATGAGCAAGAAGCAAATACCACCTTTGTGCGGCTGCTGATGGACCCATTGTGTTCCCCTATTGTCGTTATGTTGATCTTGACACACTTGATATACTTACGATACAGCTGTATCTGGGATACGGCTAAAGCATACCTCAGGTATTCCAGGTATTGATGAGGTATCAGCGGATATCAGAGACGTACATTAGGGCTTCATTCATCTATACTTTAAAGTTGGGTTTAAACGTTATTCCTTAGCCGTACGTTCGTATTTAACAGCGTTCGAATGAATTGCTGATTTTAATTAAACAACAGAAAAGTGCACAGTAATTTCAGTCCTAATTCGCTTCAAATATAAAGAGAAATCAGAAATTTTATTAGTGAAACTGGCTTAGTAAAGTGACTTGGAGGCTAACACTTTACCAAAGCTCTTAGTGTACCCAAAGTGATATTTCTATAGGGGGACGATGACACCTTCGGGTGCTTTGCCGCTTGAACTTCGGGATTAAGGAAGACATGCATGTAAGCGTGCGAAAAGTTGACTTACGACCCACGACGATGGATTCAAACAATATATGTTACGTATATATTGTAAGGCTGAGATAAATTATTTGTAGAGTAGAAATATGCTATACGGCACGCACACTGAGGTTTGCACTTAACTATTTATGTATTATCAATGATTTTTTACGTAACGTATCTCTGGCGCATCTCACGTTAAATAGGAGATCATGTGTCTGGAATCAACTTATCTATGGTAATAGCTCATAGAGGGCCGGGGTGTAAGTCCCGGTGTGTCTTTGGGAATGGGCTTTTTGGTTCGTCTACTGCCGCCTATCTACTGTTATCCCTACTGATATTACAATACACAATAGTACTGGTTCATAAACTATTGCACCAAATTAAGGGCCGACGCCCATAATGGGTCGACATTGTTCTTTTATTAGTATTTATTTAAACAATAAACGAACTACCTATAGTTAGATGATATGAGACAGATGCGCTCTCAGGCGACTAATGAATCAATAGGTAATTTTCTACGGAGGAAGCTTATTTAGCAAGACTCTATATCCAAATTAACAAGTGTCGTAGTTGTAAAGTAAGCTGTGGTGCAACGCAAGAGCATTAGCTTCTTTGGAAAAGTATTGATTATCTCAACAAAAATGAGTTAAAAATAAAATTGAAATCATGACATTCAATTTGTCCGAAATTTCAAATATGTTCGTTAGTGTCTCTATTGTAGATCGAATTATTAAGGCGCTAAACGAAAATTGATTACACGTAGGGCAGTTGAAAACTCTTTTCTGCTTCTCAAATTGTACTTTTCAGCCGTCTCAAGTGTAATAAGGTTGCAGCGGACGCCAGGAGCGTGATTCAATGTGACGAAACTAACACGTCTGTCTGAAGCTGTTCCGAACAAGTTAAAGTTCGCCAGATTAGCTTAACTGGGTCCTACCATGCTCATTGATATCGTCTTCTGAAATTATAAAAGCCTATGTACTTTCCAGCCTACGTACTTTCCAGCCTATCCTCTGTTAAGTAACGCAGCCGGTGCGGCAATTTTACGCGGCCTCATGCAGTAGCAGCAGCACCAACAGAATTCTAGTTCGCCACAGATACTAATATAGTGTCAAATGCAACTTTTGAAACGGCCAGACATTGGGCAAGGTAACTGATTACTCCAGAAGAATTTACGAGCCAAGTCCATAATTAGTAATAATACAAAGACTTACTGTCTTCTAACTTACATCTCTACATTCCAAAAGTAAATCGACATATGAGCCCCGCGTTTGCAACTGTGACACTGAAACGTTAAACACAAGCCCTTGCATGTGCGCCCGGCCAATGAAAAAGTTCACTGCACGCTGCTTCGGCTTTCACACACCAAGCAAGGGATGCTTGAGCTTCGTAAATGAACCTACAAGTGGCAACGGTGAGATACTTTGCGTGCCGTGCTTTGCAGGCTTGTGAATCTATTCTCGATAAATCTGGGTCCAGGAATCTCATGTAGACAGTTCGTGGCGTTACGATGACGAAATTTAGAAATTTCTGCGAAAAAGCTCCCATATCACGGCTCGAATTTCGTCACTTCTTTATACTGAGCCTAAAGTTATGTTCTAAGCGTGACTTTAACCCTTCAGACAATGTAGAATGAAATGTATATATAACACTAAAACGCTGGTTGAAACATTAATTTTTTTTGCCAGTGATTCATAGGTGCCATGAGTTGAGCTTCTACAAGCTGCGGAAAGTGGTCTTTTACTGCAGGGTGTGATAAGCCCTCGGCGGCGTTCTCTATACGACCTACAATGCCTAAGAATTTCACAATTTGCTCATATAGCTACAATGAACGGCTTTATTTCTCCGGATTTCGACGTGAGCTAAGCCATGGTCGACTATCTGCATGCAGATGAACTGAAACAAATTAGCAACTACAGCACTCTGAGAGTGCATACCTCCGCCAAGCAAGACAGCGGTAACGAAAAATTGAAATCATCTTTAAAACCATCATTTTCTCTGTATCAACACCAAAATATGATCACTTGTGCCACAAACGTTTCAACAAACATGAGTCAAACGGACGAACTGATCATCACCAAAATTTAATCAAGTATATCTTTTAACCTGACTAACAGTTCCTGAAAATTTCATAAAAATCTATTCATAATTTTTTTTATTTATTGCGCTAACAAACATTAGTCAAACACACAAACGGACCTACCGATCATCAACAAAAGTTATTCAATTATATCTTTTTACATTACTAACAATTCCTGAAATTTTCATAAAGATCCATTTATCATTTTTTTGAGTTATAGCGCTAACAAACATTAAATCAAAGACAGCGACACGCAAACGAACGTTCAAACAAATCATCACGAAAAATTTATCATTTACTCTCTGTGATAAACCCAAAGCTCATGTAAATTCCATGAAAATCCGTCCATTACTTTTTAAGTTATGGCACTACCAAAAAATAGGCAGATAAACAAACAAACGGATATTCAGATCTTCACCAAAAGTTAATAATCTTTTCCTCCTAACATACCTAACAATCCCTGTAAACTTCGTCAAAATCGGTCTATAATTATTATTATTATAACTTTTTCGCTTTATCTTGACGACAGACAGAAAGACAGACGGACAAAACCGACGAAAACATAACCTCCTTGGCGGAGGTAGTTATCGCTGCACCGCAATTCCTGCTGAGAAGGTTAGTTTTAAAAAGTTAGGCAGGTTCTCTATCTATTTTTCCCCTTTCTCTTCTGTGAAGTGGACTGTTGATCGAGATAGCTGATCTCGTACGCGGGACAGGTCTAGTCTCTCGTGTGAAAGGCCATGAAAGGAAGCGTCCACTCGAGTGTCTTTTCCTATTCCTGGCGTCTTTTTCCTACCAGTAGTAGTGCACTGAGCCAACTTATACTATATGACAGAGGAGAGCCGTTTTCTAGATAGGATATTCCTAACTGAGCCTCCTAGTCGACTAGTATCACTGAGCGGATCGTCCTTTGGCGGAAGCGGTAGTTGAACTAATCATTTACTGACAATAATTATACTTCACTTGATGAAAGTCGTCCTATCATGAGATGTACAATTATAAATACATGATTCTGAATTTACATGTTTGTACTGTAGGTCGTGCTGCATGGCACCACCATACCTATTAGACGATATTGTATGTAGCAGTATTTAGTCAATCAGGTGAAATAGTATTAAGCCGTGCAGATCTCTCCTCGGGAAGAAATAACTGCATTTACCTTACTTTATTGAAACAAGCAGTAACATTAGCAGAAGAAAACATAATTATTATATTGCTCTTCATGCGAGGATAATCGTTAGGTAGTACTATTGCGGTGCCAGCTCAGTTAACTAGTTTGGTGTGTGATGGCACTGAGTCTTGTTGATTAGGTTGTAGATTCATAGCTGTTTAATTATTTAAAATTGAATGTCCACGAAATTTTTCATATAAGCTGTAGTAGAATAATCCAAGAACACCTTCCGCCCGTGGCGAATGATATGATAAATAAATAAATTTAGTCTGATTGCTCGAGATCTCGAGAAGTGCCAGACCATCTTGTACAACATGGATGCCTTCTGCATATAATCAAACACATTAGTAGTCGTAAAGTGTGGCCTTAATGTTCCAGATCTTGACGAATGTCTGGTCACCTTTTACGACCTGGATAATTACAAATTGAAGCAAATTTGCAATTATCGCTGCAGCGAGCAGCGTGACTGCTTCAGATCTCGATAACTGCTCACTCACACCCTCTGACCCTGCAGGCAGTAACCCGACGCGGGTGTTTGCGAGGTCACCCGACACTGAGGCATCTCCGGGTCACCCTCACAAGTCCCGCAGTGTCCCGAGGTCACACCCCAACTTTCCCATGCTTTGGTTTCTTCCATAATTGAGCTGGAAAAAATTTAATTGTTGTTAGTGCCGACCCGGTGGCTATAGCAGGTGCACTGTTACAGGAAACTACGTTTCGGTTTCTGCGCAAGCTCCCAAAACAGGACATTTTTCTGAACCATCAGTTGTTACTTAATGGCAGATTTTTGTCTTTATTCAAAGACCCGAGAAATGACAATGTACAAAGTATACTGTTTCAAATCCATTCGTTTAATTTTCAATATAAAATCAGAAAAATTTTGCTCGTTCATTGGCAGTACAGAAAACAGAATAGAATACCAACTAGAACACTTCGTGGCGTATGACCATCACCCACGGAGGGAGCAATTTTCATCGCCGTCAGTTTTGATGACCAGCTAATATAAGTTTTTTGGCATGGGTCACATCCAGTGTGGAAACTCCTTCGTGGATGGGTTCCCCGTTTCTATCGTCGTAATAAGTCCCTTGCTTCTCCCTCTGTTAGATCGCCGTTGTTGTGGAAGTAGGCGCCCAAACTATTCGCTATTATAATAACATAGGAAAAATAGAACGCCTCGGCGATCTGCCTCGGTAGAGGCAAATTCACCTCGGTGGAGGCAAATTGAATACAGTCATTTTTTGTGGACAGCTATGCCTAGTTTTTTTTTTGGCATGGAGTCACATCTTGGTGAACCCGTTAAACTCCCTACAAAAATTATGAACATTGCTTAATTCCTTCTATCACTTTTTGGGTGGACAGACAAATATACAAATATCTGTATATATACTTAAATCTTCAACGAAAACATTATCACCTCTGACTTTGTTGGCGGGTGATAAACAGAACTAACTTTCTATATTCATTGTTAACAGCAGTCAGCAAAAAATAAAAATAACTTTCCACTTGCAGTATCATGAGAAAGCAATATAAAATAGATTTCATTTACCATATTCAGCAGCTATAGCAGACAATGCAGAATTCTGATAGTTGTGGTGAATGGTAATGATTCTTCAGAAAAAAACATTATTAGTTATTACTTACAGCCATGCTATCATCATCACGGTTACATTTTGTACCAGTTTCGTTGATTTGCATAAATTTAGCAAATTTAATATACTTATTTAGCTACGAAGGAACAAATCTAGAGAACGATCATTGGCGCACTCATAAAATCCTCGGTTAATTTTTTGTAATTAAAAAAAGTGCGGAAAACCATATAGCAATTAAAGCATTGAACACAGCGGGGCAATTAAGTGAAGCATCTGACGTTCAATAGGCGAATATAACCAATTTAATGCAGTAGTTTAAAGACGCGGTTAGTTAAACGATCAGCTGATCGATTTGTCAAGTTCCAGTTGATGCAGCCGAGCAGTTTAGTGTTATATTCCTATTTGTTATGTGGCTAGTTAAATGATCAGCTATAAAATCGCGTAAAAATATGTGCAAGAAATGATGCTGGAAGGAAGGAAATTAAGACGTTAGAGCAATTGCAAAACACAAGAATTTATTAGAGGCCTTTTAAACTATAAATTCTTGAAGAAATGTGACCTTGAAACGATGGTGACCTGGAAACCCAATACTACGCCAGCCAACTATAGGTTCATTAAATATCAATATTCACGCTGCCTAGCTGGGGACAAAGTACGACGTCGACAAGACAAAAGACCTTTGAATGCATAAGATGTAGATCAATTGCAAACCAAAAGAATTTATAAGTGGCCCTTTAAAGTATAAATTCTCGAAAAAAAGGGACCTTTAAATGATGGTGACCTTGAAACGCAGTACTATGCCAACAAAGTATAGGCCCTTAAATATCAATATCGCGTTGCCTAGCCTAACTACAAACAAAATACCAAGTCGGCAAGGCCCTTTAAATATATCAACATTCACTGTGGTGAGAAGAGAACGAAGGCGGGTCGAGAAGCGACCGCAGTATGTGCTGTCTGTTTGGTCACGGGGTCGAAAGAAAAAAAAAATGCTCCTGAGAACCGGCGTCGGTGGACTAAGGATCTGGCATAGCGTCAGAGATTTCTCTGTGTCATGCTCCAAACTTTGCCATTTCATGAATAAAAATCAGTAAAAAAAAACTTGTTAAAGGCACATAAAATGGAGTGGAAACATGTAGAAAAAGACTACGTGAGCAGGCTTCTTAGTTAAATGTTATTAGTCGATAGGAGTCTACTAGTAAAAAAATGAGTAAATTACTGTGGAAAGCCATTTTTAAAAATAAATTTTACGACCTGGTAAATTTTCATTCATCTAGAGCACTCTGAGAGCACATACCTCTGCCAAGCAAGGCAACGGTAACAATAAATTCAAATTGGTTCTGAGACAATGTTTTTCTTTGTATCAGCACAAAAATTTAAGTATTTGTGCCTTTCAACATTATTAACAGTTTCAGTAATTTTCTTGAAGATCCGTTCATACTTTTTGAACTATAATGCTAACAAACAATCTGCAAAACATCACTCAAACTCACAAAGAGATCAACCGATCATCACCAAAATTTAATCATTTATGTTTTTCAACATTACTATCAACTCCTGTAAATTTTATAAGATCCATTCATAACTTTTCAGCTATTGTGCTAAAAAACATAAAATTAAAAGCAGCGACAAACTTACGAAAAAAAGAACAGATCGTCACAAAAATTTGGTCATTTACTCTTTGTAATATACCTAGCTATAACGCCTCGTGCAAATTTCATAAAAATCCGTCCATAACTTTTTGAGTTATTGCGTTAAGAAAAATGAAGCAGCCCAACAAAAATACGAACAAAAGGATGAACGGATTTTTACCAACAAAAATACGAACAAAAGGATGAACGGATTTTTACCAAAAGTTGATCAGTTGTTCCTCCTAACATGCTGAACAATCCCTGCTTATTTCGTCAAAATCCGTCTATAACTTTTTGAGTTATCTTGGTGACAGACAGACCAGACAAAAACCTAACCTCCTTGGCGGAGGTAATAAAGCCATCGTTGCAACGACTGTGGGGCATCAGCGCTGTGCTGTAGGAACCACAATCCTCGACAGCCAAAGCAGTCAATTCAGGCCATAAAAAGTTATTTACAAGTTATTTACAATATCACGGTGTTGCTCGGCTACCACCTTAGCAGAACTACTGGCATCATTTTCGCAGAAATGCGAAATGATTCCGCTAACAAAAGAAAAAAGCACCCAAAACTGCGACTTTTTGTGAAAACAGCTGCTTTTCCACAGTATTCTTTCGATTTTCTTCACCCAAATGCCACAATTCTGCTTATTAGCGAATCCAGCTAAGTGAATAACAGCTTAATTCTTGACTAAAGATGATTTCTTGCAAAGAATCATCATCGGCTTGCCTTCGCTCGGTCACCCAATTGACAAATACACGGCGCTTCAAACGGTCACGAGGCTTTTAAGTTCTTGTGTGCGTTGCATTTTGTAAGCATGTAGAGACAAACCTTTCATCAAAATTCGATGTAACATTGTTGTGGAGGGGTGGAGGGGCGTCTGGGTCCTCGGTGACATTCTTGCGTACGGCAGTAATGTTTTCAGCTGCGTTTTCACATCTGTCACCTTCCCAATTAACTCGAAGATAAGAACAATTTTCACTCAAGTTCACGACCGGTTGGTAGATTATGTTGTCCAAAAAAAAAAAGAAACCGCCAATTCGAGGCTTCGGCTTGGACATTGCTACATCACTAAAATGAATACCTAAGCTATGAGTCGTTTCTTGCAGTTTGTACGTTATAACAAGCAGCAGTTGTCAAGCTTTCAGAATACTTCCTACATCTGAGTTAGTTTAATGTTGTAATGACGCATAGTTTTAGCCTGACATTCAAGCGCCACTAGTAGTATTCACGGAGTGACTGAGCGATAGTGTGCCCACTCTCTAAGCATGTTTTATTCGTTGAAATTCGCCCTAATTCAATTTTCCCTCTCTGTATTTCACTATCTGCTGTACGTATTTCTTTTTTAATCTTCATCTTCAATGACTGCAACTCCATCTGTCCTTACCAAAGTAAAAATGGATTTGTCACAAAACTCGAAGGGAAGAATTGCCAGTAAAAAAACGTTCGCGTTAACGCTGGTTCACACGACAGTTTATTGTTCCCTGCATCTCCTACATGCATTATATTGTATCGCTTTTCGTTCCCATTTAACTTGCAGAAAAGTCAATCACTTTCTGGATTCTAATTCACTGCTAATTTGAAAAAAAAAAATATCTGAAACTTTGCCTGCGACACAAGTAAGCCAGATAACTTCAGAGCTAATATTTTAACAAATATATTTACAAATATATATTAACAAGGAATCAAGAACGCACCAAACATTCAGTCGCTGCGTACTGTGAACGGAGGAATTAAAAAAAACTAACGAGTAAGCCCTGCATTAAAATTTTACAAAATTTATACTTGTGACTAATTTTGCCCGAAAAGATATCATCTTCAAGGACTTTTTCCATGCGCAAGTACGCTATGCGTGTATCGAAATGTGGCGGCAAGCTTGGCGTTTCAGTAATTTTGTCTCGTCGGAATCATGTCGTTCGTCTGCATACGTTGAAATGGGATGAAGTTTTGTCATAAGCACGTATAGTTTTACTTATTAAATCATTAAAATTACAGTTGAACGGATCGTTGTACAGATGAGACGATAAATAAATCGCATGACAATTCAAATTATTTTCGTCCTAATGCACCCGGGCATCTCCCACTCCTGTCAGATTAGGCCTTCAATAATGGTTTCCCATACTCTGGATTGGTTAAGCTTCCAGGCGCAGCCGGCCACGTTTGGTAGAACTGTCCGCAGGTGATCCATTACACCATCCCCCCAAGCTGCTGAAAAACTAGCCGCCGTCCAGCAGGAACCAGTATTTTGGGTCCCTTGACTGCCAAGCACTCAAAATGAGCAGCAAAAATAGTAAAAAAAGCTTTTATTGAAACCGTAACCGAATTGTTTTCGTATATATCTTAACGCAGCAGCTTTTATTGGAACCGTAACCGAATTGTTTTCGTATATATCTTAACGCAGCAGCTTTTATTGAAACCGTAACCGAATTGTTTTCGTATATATCTTAACGTAACTGACGGTGTCAACTGATCTACGCACAGATATAACAGTAGGTTACATTTACCTCTTGAGATGCAGGTCTAATCATACTCCTGATTAGATTTACTTTTTTAAAGGCAAATGCAAACTTACCATTATATATAAAGATTTCTCTGCGAGTAGGTTCTTCACAACACTACGACTGTAAGCGTAATACTAAAAAAAAAAAAAGAAACATATTTATACTACAGAAGTCAGCATTATTAGAGATAAGCAGTGCAACTTCAATTTCAAAGGTCAATTTTTCTCTACTCAATGGCCTATCCATACGCTAGTCTTTTGCCTCACGTTCACGCGTTCGAATGCGTTGCTGTGTCTGATTGAACAACATAAAAACTATCTGACTTCTAATTCTCTACAAAATTGAAGAGATGTATGCGATATCATTTGTGACATTTACTGTGCAGACTGACTCGGCCGCAGCATTGTAACAAATCGTTTGGTAGACTCACGGTTGTGTTTACGGCGATGCAACTACGTATCTGGGCCATTTTGCTGCTTGAACACATTGAAAAGTCACCGTCTGAACCGGCCTTTAGTGAGCCCACACTTGTGCTCGCAAAGATACGACGAACCATTTGAGTGGTTTGAAGTACGAGCGCACGGCTAAGGACGAGCGTGTGAACCGCCTTAAACACACTCACCTCTTTACCCTAAAAGTACAGAACACTTCATCGTAGCAATACGTAGCGTTTTACTATGAAAGTGCTTCCTACTATGCATTACAAGAGTACGCATCAAGTAGCTAATACATACGCACCGGCGTACTAAAAGCGAGCCGCCTCTCTCCCCCCCCCCAAAAAAAAAAGCTACCTTTTATCCTAACCTAACGGACCCTTAAAATTTTCTTTATATGTACGAACTAGTTCAACATTAAAGCCTCACCATTGTTGACCTAAAAGTATTCAACATTTTGCTTCTAAGCTAAGGATTATTTCCATCTAAAAATATTCACCATCTCATGCTCAAGTTCTTACCATTTTACACTAACGTAAACAGCTAACGCCGTTTTACTCAACTTTGTTCCTCAAGTAAAAACCCGTTTACCCTAAATGCACCATTTGCACAAGAATGCCACCTGGGNTTAAGTTCTTACCATTTTACACTAACGTAAACAGCTAACGCCGTTTTACTCAACTTTGTTCCTCAAGTAAAAACCCGTTTACCCTAAATGCACCATTTGCACAAGAATGCCACCTGGGATACGTTTTTCATGTAGCGCGCTGCCACTATCGCGTCCACGTTTTATCTCTAATTAAAATCTGACCAAGTCGGCGTACTTTTACGGTTCAGCGTAGCTTTTGGACGCCTCTCTGCGGTCACACTCGAGAGATGGAAAAAGTCTCCGGCTGTCAGCGTCAGTGTCTTTGTGTCAGCGGACACTGGGGCCGGAATTAACTTGGTTACCTATGGAATAGCTTCGGTTGTGACCATTAGGACATAGTTGCCAGAAGTCTGCTCGTATTGGACTAGTGGAGTAGTTTCGGTGAAGCCGGTGAGGTAGGTACAACATGTGCCAAAAGTAGCTTCGTTACTTGTGCAGTAGTTTGGTGGTAACCAGTAAGGTATGGGTGCCATAGACAGAAGATTGCATGTGGATCGTGTAGTTTCGCTTGTGGACCGAAGTGCCGAAATAAAGCCTACTTCTTGATCAAAACTTCAGAGAGAAGCTTTGGCTTTATCACTTTGGAACGTGTTGCAAGTGTTACAAGCAACTCGATTACATTGAGCCTGCTTAAAACTCCATTTTACGGAGCAAGATTGAGTTCCTGGAAGTCCCAAAGGTAACCTGTTAAGGGCCACTGCCTAATACTCAAATCATCAGGTCCAAGCCAGCGCATCTGTGTCAAGTTTCGAATAAGTCAAGGGTCGAAGGCCTAATTTTGGCGTCCAATCGAGTAAGCCCTAAGTAAGGTATGGCTGCCAGTGGTGTATGGTCACACTAACTAGAGGAATAGTTTCGTCTGTGGCCAGTAAGGTGTGGTTGCCAGAAACTGATTAGCTTCTTATTTGTGGAATAGGGTACTGCATTCATTCTGTTTCAATGGGACCGATCGAGGGGCTTGAAAAATATTATAAACTTACTAGTATAGTTGCAGATAACTTACTCGGCCTACAGTGATCATAATATTTGCAGTGGATCCTATGGTTCGAATTTTATAACATAAACAGGTATGTACAATACACAAACCGAGAACTTCTCAGCTCGAATCAGACACTCAAAAATCGCTGCGAAAACAGCCGGCTGTTTCGAAAGTAACCAACGACCAAAACTTTTGACGGCAGCAAGTTTCAGAAAACTTTACGCACGGTGAAGCCCAAGTGAGAATTTGGAAATGAAACAACTCGCCGAAACGGCAGCCCATCCCGCTAATACACAACGTCGGGTCAACGTCGTGAGCTGTAGCACAACGTGCTTTGCACGTTGATTTGTGGACTTCAGGTAACGTTGTTAGCACGTCGTATCACAACGGGCTAACAACGTAACAACGTACTGGGCACATCCTTGGCACCTTGTGCTGGGTGGTCCCTCAGTACGTTGGGATACACGTGCTAAGGACATGCACAGCACGTTATTGGCAAGTTGTGATACGACGTGCTAGCAATGCTATCTGGAGCTGAATTGACAATCTACGGTAGTTATGGAGGTTGTCACAACGTTGTCAGCACGTTGTCTCACAACCTGCAGGTCACTACGAGCTAACAACGTTATTTGGAGTCCACAGATCAACGTGCATAGCACGTTGATCTTTTGACTCACGACCTGATGTCTACGTAGAATAAACGTCCAATTGTTTGCTGGGCAGTTGTTGAAAATATGTAATTGCTGGAAACAGTCATTAGACATAGATACAAACGCACACAAAGCCCAAGAACTTCTCAGCACAAGTAACACTGATAGAAATGTAACTCAGGGCCGAAACACTGAGCTGTTTCGGAGACAGTGAATGACTAAAACTACGACGGATGCAAAAAAAAAACGCGCACAGAAGCAGCATGAGAACTTTCCAGCACCGGCGAGACAGCTGGGAATCGCACACCGCAGTGCAATCATTTTGGAAGATAGTACCCGACTGTCTCTAAGCCCAATGCTATTTTTTACACATGAAAAAGAATTACATCTGGTGCACCGCTGCACTGGCCGTCCATTCTTCTGAGTCAATACAGGAACAGCGTCGTGGCCGTGGCCGAAGTGATTACCGCGATGGGATGTCACCTGGGCGCCTCCTCGCTCTACTGAAGCTACCTGAAGACCTGCCTGATGGGGAAGACGTCAACCATCCGACTTAAATTTGTGGTACGAAAGCGTTACAGAATCCGACTGAATGATATCCAAGATCTACCGAAGATACCAGTGAACTGACGATGTACGGGAAAAGCATCAACCCCCATTCTTAAATTTCTTCAATGAAAGCATTTATTACAGTAACTGTTGTAGAAATGCGACTGGATAAGCACCAAAGTTTGATTGAAGTATGTTAAACGAATATTTCGGAAAACCTATAGGGTAACCCCTGGACTGCCTGAGTCTTTTCGTTTTACGGTAAATGCTCAAAGAAAAACACGTAAAGCTCGAAGTCGATGACTCTAGTTTGTTAACTGACATGGAGACACACCCACCTATGCTGGGAGAGATGCGTGCAGCAGGCACCCACACACTTGTGTGTGCAACAGACTACACCCACAGTACTGTGACTACACCCACGCCGGGGGCAGCCAGGTGACGTGTGGTGCAACTGAGGAGGGTATTACTGAATTACTTAGCTACCTGTGCAGTACGCTATGCAGGTGCGCTCACCAAAGTTACGACCAAGAAATATGGGTTCGGTAAGTACCGTAACCAATCGGTTAGCTTTTTCCTTTTTCTGTCATTTATATTAGCTTCGACACCTTCGATCTGACCAAAGATTTATGGTTGGCTTAACGACGGACGTTACGATAAGGGACGCATTACAGTCTGTATTCGTTGTCCACAACTGTGTGCTTTTCTTAGTCTTTCCCACGCTAAAGATTATTTTAGCTACAGTCTTCCTAGCAATGAGATTTCCAGGAACCTCACGTGCAACGCGGTAGGAGAATAAGTTACACTTGAAAATATTTAGCAATCATATAGAGAAGAATACACGCATGCAACAGCTCTCGTAATTTTACAACACCCATATGATTTTTAAGTTTTTAATGTGTGATTCATATAAACCTGTGAAGATGCGCGACCGCTGATTACTCAAATATACGACACCAGAGCATTAAATTATAGCTGAGCTTCTCATTGGCGAAGCTACTGAATTACAGCGTGAATCTATAGCCAGGATTTTTGCGAAAAATGATTCACTTACGTTATTTCGGCCACGTATAAAACCGATACCGTTTGTGTTTATACACCCGGCCTGCTTGTGACTAACACAATGGAGCGTAAAGTAGAAACATTACAGGATTCCTCATTGGAATATAAAAAAACTGACTCTCTGGCATAAATAGGGTTAACTCATGCATCTCTAGACCGGATTTTTTTTACTTTCCAGCTTATAGAAATTTTAAAAAATAGCTATCTCCAAAGTACCCAGTGTCGTGCAAGGAAGTTTACACAATGCTATTCCCGTAAGATGATATAAAAATGTCAGGCGGCCGCTGTAGAGTTAGGGCCGTCAACTGTACTCGGCTAATAGCAGGATGCAGAAAAGCTGACGCATCTGACACGACCCTGTAAGAACAAACACTAATGTACTCAATGATGCCTGCGTTGTATAGATTAACGGGCTTTACAATAGATTAAGAAGATAATACTTCCTCAAGAATTGCGATGCACACGAGGCTAGTTTATCTGTGCATAGATTCGTTGTTGCGTATATGGCGGATCATCTGTCCATTTTCTTTCACTCTTCAAGGATTTATATGGACTTTATCATTAGAAATTTAACCGTATCGTCGATGTGTTTATTACATAAACAAAATTTCTTGGAAACCCAGAAGATTGAGAGTAACTCCTACCTAATTTTAGCAGAACAGGAAGAAAGACGGCAATGCATAGATGAAGCAATAAATTAAATATTAACCCCATGAACGCCTCAATAAAAAACGTCATTTTCGTATGAATAACGCATTTTGAAGCGCAATCATAATATATGGTGCCTACAGCAGCTTTATTTTACTTTCCTTCAACGTCATAGACACAAACAAACGAATAAATATAAATGCATTCATTGTTTTGTAATTGCGAAAGAGACGCCGTAGCAATAGGAGCGTGTCTAGAAGGACGAGAGCGACCGGTACTCGGGGCAACACCCTGTGCCACTCCGCCGTTCAAACTCGTCGCCGGAGTACGCCTGCTACTCTGCAGTTGCCAAACACCGCCATTTGTACACACTCAGCTTCATAAACCGTGTGTTATGTTCTTGCTTTAACGTCGTTTACTTTCAACTTTGAATGACTGTTACCCCATTAAGAAATATATTTGGTAGGACTAATGAAGAAAAGAGATCTGATAATTGTCCCCTTAAAAACTACTGTTTAAAGAGATAACGGGTAAATGAACGTATGATTGATAGGCTTTTTGTTGTTATCAAAAGTATCCTTGCAGCTTTTACTTTTTGTTATAAGCTAAACAATAGTTGAACAAACCACAGGGATGATGGAAAAACATATACTTGAGCATTGCCGTAATATACAGTTAATTAGTAAATCAAAAGATGATAGCAGTAGCATAAAAGAGAGGTGATAATAGTGATACCTAGCAAAAATATTGAGAGCATTGGGATAAATTTAAAGCCAATTATTGATAATTTGATATAAAAATAGTGAAGAACTTTGATTTGTGACACTATTAATGAGTGACCAATCTTAATACTGTATCATACTGCAAGCAAAAAATAAAACACTGAAAAAAGGCCTAATCCCAATGGCAATAGACCGATCTTTAAATAAATTCAATTCCGCACCACAACTGCTCCATTTGTGCGCATAAATTGAATGTTAGTTGATTGTAGCATTAATTCTGCATCTGTATGCACTCTCAGCATGGAATAAATGTACCTACAAGCTATAACGTACCTATTGGAGGAATACGATAACTGAGCAATGGGGAAAATTCAGTCAAGATAAACAACCGTTGGCAACTCTGCTACACCTCAGCTGTTCTAAGACCAGTGCTGAGCCGTCGCAGGATTTTAAATCAGTCATCTTGTTATATCATATTTCAGTGAATAACGTCAACGTTTAACCTTTGCAAGGTTTGTGGAACACCAGGGGCTTAAGTATGAGTAATTTTTGAAAAGTTGTTCAGTTGGGAACGAAAACAAGACTTGTTTAAAAGTACCCGGCGGCAGTTCGACCGGAAATGTCAAGCCTGGGACTGGGAGTCTACTAGCTGCAGCATTTACTGCGAGTTAGGTACTCTGTAGAAAATGTGAGGAAAAAACGCTTGTCTCACTCAGGTTTAGAAGTATACTGTCCTGTGCTTCTAATGCGCATATCTAGGTGCATAAAAGACAAAAATAAAGAAAGCGAACCAATTGTTTCTTGGTGGAATGGAGGTTTATGTTGCATGATTTACAAACAGTTTCAGTTATAAATTTGGAGAGCAATTTTTACAAGGGCGATAGCCAAGCAAATTGCTCAAAACAATTCTAAGTATCGTTCGAGAAGGTCATTACACATATACTGCATAGAGTCCACGATTAGCGAGGAAGTATTAAAAAAAAAAAAAGGTTATCCATACATTTTAAATAATTAGCTTTTTTGCCCTCTCGCAGTCAGTTCTGTAATGCATTCTTTTTTATTATTATGGGAAAAAAATTATTAAAACTCTAATATGCACGTATTGAATTATCTAAATAATAAGTAGAAGGTTAGAACCGTTAGACTATTGTACAAGTTGCAATTGTCTGATACAAAATTGTCACTTCCAACAACTACATGTCTAATTAAATACCAGCATTCGTAGCAATAGTCTTAATACTACTTGAAACGTCAGCAAACGGTTTCCGAGGGCACTGAAGGATTAAACGCAAGTGTGCAGTGGAGCTCGGGCATTCGTTCGTCTTCTGCATTCCGGAGTTTCTGTGGGAGAGTTGTGAAAAATTTGCATAAAGCCGGGTGCACACTGGAGTTTTTCCTCGAACGTCGTACAAAGCGACCGAAGGGTTTTGCTGCTCCCTCGCAAACAGCTGAAAGGAGCGCAACGTTCCGAGTTTATATTCACTGCAAATCTGAAGAATTATCCGAAGGCTTGCTAGTGGCACTATAAGCCAACAGACATGACTTAGTAGTACACCAACAGATGTGTTTGAAATGTCACTACTAAACATTCAAAAGCATTACACTGCTCAAGAGGTGCAAAATACCGCAGTGTTAACTTAGACTTAGAAATTCTGATTTATCCATCAAGAAGAACCTAGTAGAATTTGGTTGAGGCGTAATTATTTAGTGCTGAACACCATGCTTCGGGCTACTGACAGAGCGGACTTCGGCTGAAAGGTAAAGAATGAAACATGAATGAAATTCTGGATGCCACTATGCGCTGCATATTAAGTGATGAGAGAGAACTAGAGCACGTCGAAATTATTCCTCAATGTAGATATAGTAAGGAAGCAATCCGGTAACGTGACATATAATGCTGGATTTTGTATAAGATGGATGTACACAGAAGACACTACATATGTCATATTTGATCAAATCAACGCGGTATATAAAACTAGAAATACATACATTTTGACGAGAAAATTCTGTAACGTGATGAACTATATAACACAAGACCAGTTATTTTGATATTGGAAACCTAAATGTTTGTAGTTAAGGCAAACTCGTTCAATGAATTTTAGTCTGTCGGAGCAACGCACCGAAGACGCACCAGCATCCAGGCTTGGGAGAGTGAGCTACACCAATGGTGGGTGGTGGGTGAGGATGTGCGGTTGTGTGTGGGAGAGTGGGTCCTTTGTTGTGAGAGTCGTAGCCTGCGGGTACGTGTGTACCTCCCTCCCTTCTCCAAACAGGTTATTCATCCTTCTCACGTTGTCCTTCTCTATCCTGCGGCGTACTGTTCAACTGATTCCAGCCGGAGCAGCGTAACTGGGCCAATATTGTATCTATTTAACTGAGTTGATCCCTATAGTTGAGCATCTAGTAAATCTATAGGTACTTTAGTAATGTATCTAGGTTATTTAGCCTCTTCACTTTGTACTCTCCATCCCGATGCATACCTTCTTCTGCGCTGTTTTGAAGCAATCTCAGTTGTACAAGCGAGATGGAACAGTGCGCAGTCTATCTTAACGTAAATATAACAGATGGGAGAGGGTCAGTTGGTGCATACATCTGAAGTACAAGAGGAACCAGCTGTGTATAGTGGAGTCCATGAGTCGGTTATTTGGAGTGTCAAGCTTGGTTGAGTAGGCCACTAAATCTAAATATGTCGTAAGTCTGAGTATGTCAGTATATATGTATGTAGTACTCATGATTCGGTCGACAAACCAGGATGTAAATTGCATCAAAGAAGACAGTTAATATAAATTTTAATTGTTAGTATATTTGAGGAGCTGACTAAATCTGAGTATGTCGTGCATTCAGGTGAGTTGGTGAGTGAGTTTTGCAGATGACAAACTGAATTTAATTTTTACATACTAACCGGGAAATGGGAGAGGATAGAATCCACTTCGACCAACGATGCTGATTAATATATTAATTCGGGGTAAAGGGTGTATTCGTTGGGCTACAAACCTACAAGGCCTGACTTGTCCAACACTTCAGAGAGAAGCGTTGCATGTGTTGCCGCTGTGAATCGTGCTAGAGCTGCTAGAGGAAATCTATTACGTTTGAGAGTGTTGACAGATTTGATTTTGTAAGGGTCAACAGTAATCGATTAAGGGAAAACGCCTCAAACACCAGTCAATCAGTTGACACCAGCGTCCTTGTCGGAAGTCCCGGACAAGTCAAGTCTGTTGGGCGTACTTTGCCATTCAATTAATGACACAAATGACGTGTTGTAGCCTGATGATCCATCATGATCAATTTTTACGAAATTTATAGGGATTGTTAGGCATGTTATGAGAAAAAGATGATTAACTTTATAGGTGAAGATCGGTTCAACTGCTTGTCTGGTTCTTTCACCTTGCTAGCAAAACTTAAAAACTTACAGACGGATCTTGATAAAGTTTGCAGGAATTTTTGGATATGTTTCTCGTAGAAGTAAATGACCAACAGCTGATCTGTTTGTCCGTTTGTTTGTGTGTCTCTAGGGTTTATTTTTATGTGTGACAGTAACATAATTCAAAAAGTTATGAACGGATATTTATGAAATATATAAGGATTATTTGTTAGAAAATAGAAATATTGAGATACACATATGACCAAACTTTGGTGGTGATCGGTTTGTCCGTTCATGTGTTTGACTGCTGTTTGTCTTAGTGTTTGTCGGAATATAACTGAAAAAGTTACGGACGGATCTTGAAAAAAATTACAGAAACTGTTATTATTGTCAAAAGGCACAAATGGACGAATTTTAGTGATGATAACATGGAAATCTGGGTTTCCGGACAACTTGGATTTTCTTCGTTGATATAGTCTTGTTTGGCAGAGGTATACGCTCTCAGAGCGCCCTAGTTATGACTGGCAAATATATATAAATATAGTGATAACAATCATATATAGCTATATTTGCCTTCGAGCATTTGCGTGAATTTCTTTTGTTTACATACTTATAGGATACCTTAGATTTGCGTTTCGCCATGGCAGCCGCAGATACTTCTTTTTCCTTCGTTGTAGTCCTAACTTTTATTTTTACGTCGTTTTACGTGCGATTATGCGACTTCACCTGTTGTCTTCAGCTGGTTTATGCTTCCAAGCTGTGCAACACCTCATGTTGTGTTATTTCTTTGTGAAAGAATCAATTTAAATTATGAAAGAAAATGCTAAGCACGTAACGCCTCCACTCCTGCGTAGAAATAGAGGACGTTTTCTGTTTTCTTTCTTTATTTCACTTTCCCCGTCTCCGCCCCAGCGAAGCTAGAGAGCTCTCCCTCGAAGCATCGGATGACTGACGGCTATACATGGCCTGGCGTACGCTCGCTAACGGCTCCTTAAATACCAGTGTTAAGAGAGACATTTTACATTATTATTATTATATTAGTATTGAAAGATTTTACAGGAAACTCCACTTTTGTTTACGAAATCTGACGGTTCAGACTAATGCAGTCTTTATGTAATTATTAGCCTTAAAAACTCAGTCTGACATCAAACGTGCACAGAAGTCCATACAAACTCACTTCCTTTAAAACCAGTGAAGACGTCAATCTTTTGCATTAAGTTCATGCTTAAAACATCCAAATATTTCGCCCTGTCCTAACAAGTACAGCTGCGTGTACACGAATAGTTTCGCTAAAACTGTAGGCGTCAAGTCAGTTTGTTTATGACAGCACCCATCGTTAAGTTTCGGATGTTTCTTGAAATTTGATCTGAATTAGAAATCACAAAGCTGTGCACTTTCTGTTGTTTACTCGGACACAGCAACGTTTTCGGACACAGTATGAACATAGGGCAGAAGACTAACGTGTGAACCTCCCTTTGGACCTATACCCACAGCACAAACCAGTGCATATGTGGGTTTCCCAGGTGAGGGTGTGGTCTAAGTTGACTTTACCTTTACCTTCACTAAGTTATAAAAAGTGGTATAAAATGTGGTCAAGTGAGATCTGCCCGTCCGTGAGCTTAAACCCCTGAAGAACAATGAATAAAATATCGACACACTTTCAAAACAGCGAATTTCGCATCTTCTGATGTCTAATATCAAGCCAACCAGCGTGGATATAGCGTCTCAAAAATTATGCTGATTTTCAACAAATACTTGAAACAAGGCGCCAATTCTCTTCTAAAATAAAGAAATTTTATAAATTGTCAGGTAATCAGGTTTACTCGAAGGCAAAATCACGTCCTTGAAGTACCGTTAACCTTTTATTAAAAATTCTAAAAGTAACGAAGATTCGTGGGTGGGTACTAGTCAGTATCGGCCTACGAGGCCAAATGATCGTCCTGAGAAATAAAAGCGAAGTGTCAACTCCAAATGCTTCTCTGGTCGGCACTCCTTCACACTTTCTTCACAAAAAAGCACGAGTCTCAGTGGCCAAGTTTTCATGATTCTCTTATTCCTGAATGTTCATCCCTAAAGCAAGTCCGTCTCTTCGATGTCCACATTACTCCTATAACCAAGAGTTTCTAGAGGCAGCTATGTCCCATTATGCTCCTCCATAAATGTCTATTGCTATAATGTGGAGTCATATAAGACTCAATTGACAAAATAAATACTTATGCTGTGCTTCAATAAGGAATTTGATGGCAGACAATGTCATCTAATCGCGGCCAGTCTTTATGGCCAAGCAGCAAATGTTTTTCTTTTAATTTAGCGGATCATTTGGCCTGTGACGGGCCTCATACGTCACGGCAATGGAGGAGTAGGCCTACGAAGGCCGGGTTGATGAGAATGCAAATGTAGACGCAGTGGGCGGTCAGGCGGACTAGCTGCGTGATGGCCGGACGGACAGAAGGCCAAACGGCCTGACGGCCATAGCTGGCCTAACGGTATGTTCTTTATCAAACGTAGGACAATTTGTTTAGACTCTGTCGAAACGAATCTCTTTTTTTTATTAAATTATTGCAAATTTTCTGATTATGCCCACAGCAATGCATCTCACGGTAGAAACACAGCAAGCTGTGAGACGGGTCGCCCCCTGGTCCGCGGAGGTCTTACGGGACGTCCAAAGATAATGTCGGGTAAGAGATAAAAAAAACTTGTAAGAACGCAAAGGTATTTGTGGTCATCTGTGCCTGCATGGATGCCCTCACGAATAAGTAATAAAGTGCGCGAGAATTAATAATAAATTTGGTTGTGTTAGCTACAACAGATTGGCCTCTGCAAGCGCTCGTAGGCGAAGGTACTTGCAAAAAAATGACAATTAAATATACGTACGAACAAACGCGAGGGGCGAATGAGCGAAAGAAGCGAGTAAATGAGTGTAACAGATTAACGAGAGGGGCGAATGAATGAAAAGGAAGAGTAAACTAGAAGGACGAGCATACGAGTGGGACCGATAAACGTGAGGGACGAATAAAGTCAAGGGACGAACAAACGAGAGTGACGAACTAAGCAGCAGAATGACGAACTCACCTGTCGTCGTCATCGTCGACTCGAGGCGCACCTGTTCAGGAGTCTCTCTACCTCCATGACTGGCATAATTTGAATGTGCTTCACCAAAATAATGAGAAGACGAAAGAAATAGGAATTATTATCATTGCTATTGTTTGTTTGTACGTTTATTTACAACTCACCTGTAAAGGCAAGTTTACACAGCAGTTACGTACAAGTGTTCATTCAGCTCATCGCCCGAATGATTGGTTGTATGTACTTGCAAAGACAATTGTGTATGCATGTCTTCCATAAGAACTATTAAAATGTAAGCCACTAAGTCTGTTAGTTTAGCTAGTGTCACTAGTAATGTTTCTCATATCACTTTGCATATGGAGCGAAAAATACTGACAAAGCTGTTGTATTTACTATATATTCCACAGTTTAAAAAGACGCAGCAACGTATTCACACCATGTCCTGAGATACCTAACACTTTCATTTGGCTGTCTTGAGAATAAGCCTTTTGAGAAAAGATATAGATATACAGTACCAACAAAGATACTGTGGTGATGATTATATATTGTTTCTTTTTTACCTAGTTTGGTGGACCGTATTCAAATTATGCCAGTCATGTGGTATTGACTATTGGAACTGATGAACAGGCGCTTCTTGACGTTCACTACGTCGGTAGTAGAAGAAAATAGGTTATTCAGTTGTGACTATCGAATGTACGAATGACATAACTAAAGCATAAACATACAACAGAACTAAATTGATAAATTTTAGCCCGTTAAGTAATTTTGCTACTATTCTAGTGTGAAAAATATCAGATTTACAAGTTTTTCTCTTTGCACATAGTTATTTGTGTCTCCATTGAATCTGTAACCATTTTAGATTATACAAGGTATACGTTGGTATTAAATACAGTATGTAATCAATAGAATATTATAACTGCTCAAAAGCTACTACAGCAGCGGCCACAAATACAGTGATAAGGAATAATTACCACTGTATTATATTATATATATATTTAATATATACTAAGAGAGTGAATACAGTTTTTGTAGTGAATTATCAAACGGTAAAACCTATGAAGTTTTTCTTTACGTGATGCATAAATACATAGGTTATGTATAATTTATTTTTCTATTGGGTGTGGAGCTATTCTTTTTCAATATTATTACAGCTTATTTCATATAATGAGTTCATTACAGGAGAACATTGGAAGTGATGTTTACGAACGATAAGTTGCAGATGGCGATTCCTTTCAACACAACGAATAACATAGCAGTAGAACCTACGCAATCGTGAAAAAAAAAATTTGCTTATATCACTAAATACAATGTGCGAGATGCTTCAGGAAATACAGTGAGCGAGAAGCCACTTATTAATGTGCGTAGTCATAGGGTAAATTTGGATGGGATCATTACGCTGAGATATATATTACAATGCAAATTTTCAACACATTTTAAGTTACAATGCAAAGACAATAACATAACTGCATAGCTGCTAGAGCAAGTTGTGAAACTTTTTGGGCAACAAGTAATCATTACATTGGCACAATTACATTGTGTAATCTAATCTTTATATCGGTATTTGAATGCGTTATTAGGTATCAGATCTAATAAGTGCGTTGGTATTTTATTGGCGATTAACAGAATCCGTTTAAAAAATAGTTTATCGTTTCTCTACATCAACACTCACGTTTGGGAGATCAAGAATGGGCGTCTACTTATAACTAAACGTTATTACATAATTCTATAACATTTGAATATTATAAATATTTGGCAGTAAAGAAGTTACTCTCAGAAAAATTTCATCAACATACAGTGCAAAGCACTACAGTAGTAGGCCCAGAAGAAGCGTTAAGGCATTTGTACAGCATACCCGCAGCAAAAACTAACGTATCCATAGATGTAGAGGACAAAGAAAAACCTCTTTATGTGTAGTGGGTTCTGCTTCTTGTAGTAATCACGCATAATGTTATCAAGCACTCGACATTATCTGGCACAAATAGCATCACGTCCTCCTAAACCGTAACGGATATCGTGGTATTATGTAGAAACATCTGCTTTATTTATGAGCGAGCCCGGCCAAAAGATTATGGAATGAAACTAGAAAGAGTGTATTTGCTAATTCCAAAACCCACAGTAAAGTTAATTTTAAATATAAAAATACCTCGAAACCTTTACAACAATTCTATAATTATTGACACTCGGAGATGAAGGGCCTGCATGGTAGAGCCCACAGTTTGCAGCATAGCACAACCTCACGCGACTAGAGCATGGCAGACACTGAGCCGAGGGGACATTGAAGGAGCCCCGAACAGATCGTTGAGGACACACGCTGTACAGCTGCCTAGACGTCTTCTTTACGCTTCACTATAAATATTTAAAAGTTTAAACATATTTTATATCAAGTAATTCTATTTTTTCTTATGATCTTGATAATGGGGGTTTGTCATTAAAAGCTAAATTAATATTGATTTGTAAGTCAGTTGAGTGTAACGTTAGAGTGAGAGATGCTAGCCTATACAGTTCCTACAGAACAGATTTTCATTTTCATGTTTGGGCCTAACGTAGTCACGAGTCCCACCTCTGGCATTTGATGTTATATAGGTAGTGATTATTTGAAAAAATGCACATAATTCATCGACTGATAATCTTTGCGGTAGACACGTAAATTTGTTAAGAAAATGGCCCCAGGTATACAAGTCGTCCTAAAGGGGGAAACTAATGGTAACAGAGCGCCGAAAATACCCTGTGAAATATAAAGATTTTTCTATAGCGCAAGGTTACAATAACGTATGGGATAAAACAGCTAGGAGCCACCAGGATCGAGTAAGAACTAGCGTAAGACCATGCGCCAGATAAGCAGCCCATGCCTGAGGGCTACATGCTCGACACACGGACCTTCTCACGGCCTCTGCCACAGACCTCCAAACGTACCTGCCACTGCTGTACATTACTGTAATTTACTGCAATTATGCTGTACCTTTGTCACTGCCATGCGCTGCTGACTTCCCGACAGTCCACATTACACTTGGAAACTTATGATGAAATTCATATTTCGCCTCTGTGTTAATAATATTTTCTTAAATAGACTGTTGCTTTCGTCACTGTGGTAATGCAAATTCACGGTAATATTTCTATTCCTCCACAGTTATAGCGATAGTTTAATGCAAAATTATGTTTACGCCTGAGTAATATCGGCAATTTATTTTAAAATTATGTCAACGCCTTAGTGATATAATTTATATAAATTACACATTCGGTTAAATGAAGGTGCTAATTTTTTTTGTGAAATTATGCTTTCGCTACAGATATAAGATTTTGTTGTAAAATTACATATTCGCCGTAGTGATAATAGCGGTTATGTGTTAAATAAATTTTTGTCTTAGTGGCACTTTACAGCAATATTTATTTCACTTATTCACGAAAATATGGTTTATTTTCTTAATTAAGTTCCTAGTAAAATATTAAAATTCATGCAGTCTCCTCTGGCTATGCCTCCATTCGAGTGGCCCTAACATTAATATTATAGGCAAACAGCCGCTGTCTATTGAAGAAAGCATCAGAAGACATCAGTAGATTGTCTTAAATATCCCAAATGGATAATTAATCATCATTCGAAGCAATCCTGCAAGATTTTTTTCTTTTCAATGCACCTTGCTGGCTTTCTAGACTTCGTTCTCAATAACGTATACGAGAATTAAAAGAAATCCGAGGTCTGCACCAATTTTTCTGCACGAAATAACTAAACCAGATAGGCGCATTTCGTAATTTTNATTCATGCAAGATGTTTTTCTTTTCAATGCACCTTGCTGGCTTTCTAGACTTCGTTCTCAATAACGTATACGAGAATTAAAAGAAATCCGAGGTCTGCACCAATTTTTCTGCACGAAATAACTAAACCAGATAGGCGCATTTCGTTATTTACGGACGGAATTTGGCAGCTCCTAATTTCAGGTCAGGGGAAATTTCCTGAATAAGACAGGGCAGGAATCAGTTTTTCACAAAGATTGAAAGACATGCATGGTAGCGCCATGGCTGAACCAACATCTTGTGTTCATTTTTTCATCATGTGACTACAAAATAAATGACGTCAGAGTTTGTTACAGCCAATTAGCAATCTGTATGTTCTATGCTTCAATTAAGTGGGTTAACTATTGAGCTGTGACGTCACCTCTTTGGCTGTCATGTGACGAGGTTAGTACGTGATGAACAAACCTTATTACCTTCGCAAACGAGGTTATGTTTTTGTCGAGTTTGTCGTTTTGCTTGTCTGTCTGCCCGTGTGTCTTTTAGTCTGTCACCGAGATATCTCAGAAGGCCTTGGACGGATCTCCAAGAAAATTTCAGAAGCAGTTATTATTATCAAGAGGCACGAATCACCAAAATTTGGTGATGATCGAAAAGAAAATTCTAGTTTTATAGAACCAATTTTAGTTTTTCGTTGCTATTGTGTTGCTTGGTGGAGGTTTGCGTCCTCAGAGTGCTGTAGTTATTATCGAACCTTCATGTTCGCGTCTCTAAGGACAGGAGATGAGCCATGGGTATTATGAGTGCCATACAATGTCGTCCCAATCAGAAAGAAATGAAGCAAACAGCTGAGTTTAATTATATGATGCGCTTTCCACTACGCGTCAGCTGTTTGCCTACAATTTCCCGATTGAGGCCGGTCAGCTCTTATCATCTCTTATCGATTTTTTTGCCGATATATATACTTTTTCACTGTAATGCCTCGGTGCAACGGTTTCTCTCCATAAGAATTCAAAAGCAGAAATAACCCTCATGGAAGTAACACAAACTGATTAATATAGGGTTTGTCCTTTGCTGCAGCGACGTAATCTCGCCGTTCCAGTAAGGATAGTGCTATATATGATATATTGTGGAGTGACACGAAAAAATAAATCTGTTTCTTCACGAGTTTTGTACCTATATTGTGAGAGGAAAATATGTAGTTCTCGCAGGTTGTAATACTACTAATGGCGAGCACTACTAGCCCTCTACGATCGAATTAATCTACTTTGATTAGCTTCTATTTGATTCCAAGAATATCCAGGACCGATGGCTGATCACTTTAGAACAAGACTGAGTTTGTTGGTGCTTCAAGCGTGACCGGTTTGCGACGGAGCAGGAAACTCTCTCTATCCATACTGAGGAATTCAACGCTCGCGGCTGATAATTTTGAAAAAAAATTAAGACTAAAATTGGCATGTAATCGGCATGTCCTATCTTAACCATGTACTAACTTCGCGTAAAGCTGCTCTATCCTTCTCAATATCAACGAAGGTAGGCTAAATAAACTAGCTTCAGAAAATATACATAATACATACGTGTCATAATCAACAAGGTATGTTGAATTTATTATAGCTTCAAAAAAATACATTGTGCATACACGTAGATCATTTCAAACAAAGGAGTGCTATTTTACTAATTTCAAAAATATATTGTATGTACTCATCATTTTCAAAAACGTACGCTAAATTTGCTAACTCCATAAGAAAAACTATATCCATCGTAGATATGTTTCGTAGTCACCAAATTTGATCATTCAACAAAGTAGCTTTAGTCTCACAATTATTGAGAAGTAACCATATACTAACGGAAATGCTGCGGTAAACTCAACAATACCAAACAGAACATAGTTGTCCTTTGGCGACACTCGAACAGTTATACGCCCCTTGCATTGATTATATTCGGTGGTGGCTGCGTGAATTGTAAAATAATTTTGAGCGCTCTGCATACGCTCAGCAGGGGGCGTAACGGTATTTAATGACAGAAATTTATTGCCTCTTAAACTGCTGGTGGTATTGTGTACCATGCTGTGGTGTTTTTTTTTTATAAATATGTATATAAATTAAATTGATAAATGTAGGTATAAAATACGGTTTTTCTATATCGTCAATACCTGGTATTATGCAGACAAGGAGTCATCTGTACTCCCATGCATTTAATTGAAATAAATACTATTAGTCGAATCCACGCCTCGGCTTTTATAAATGTAATTTCTAGTTCAAAGTGTTGAAATTAAGCACTTGTGAATCAAGAGTACATATATATATATATATATGTCGAACTGAGTAAAACCAAAACTCAGTCAAACGAAATGACCCCAGAGAAGAATTCTTGTATTTGTAATACTCTTGTGAACTAAGGGATGGCTACTGAAGTTACTGATGTCTGTAGCCATATTCCAGGTCAGGCAGGAATCACAAATATCCATGAATGGATGGGACTGCGCAATTAACCTCCCATTTTAATGGCCTCAAACCCCCTTACTGGGGAGTGATTTAACTTCCAGAAAACTATACTGAAAATGTGCAATACATAATAAAACTGTCCTAAAATATTAGAGGTGAAATTTGAGGCCAAGGCAAGAGCGTAGGAAATGACAACAAGTCCTTATTTTCTGCGGCCCTCCGTCCATCCTTTACTTTTGCGGCTTGGCCGCATGTGCTCACACGTAACTGAAATGTAGCATCGTGGTAATTGCGCTTGCGTCTCTCATTAAAGAGTTAACAGCAGATGCCATTTGGAAGCAATATAGCAATAAGCGAAGATAACGAAGTCCCTGCGACGGCTGCAACTACAGCTGCTGCAGCTGCCGCGCTCGAAACAGCTGCTCCCGGATAACAGCTCTAGTTACCTATAACACCTGTATTTACCTATATATATATATATATGACCCCTATAATTGCATGGTGCGTTTGACTTAGCCAGGAAACTCAAACCTTCGAGACTTGACTCGCTCGGAACGTCTGACAGACTTTCAAAAGCTAAATCTTGCGTCGTGAAATGGAACTTTCAGCCGACTCAACGTAATCATGTGACTTATAACACTAACAAGCCGATTTGAAGCAGGACATGTTGAAACAAAAATCCACTGCGGGAAACGACCTTTAAGCCAAATTTTCACACTTTTCTCTCTATGTTCCGCATGTCCGTCCATTTTCTTATAAAATTAGCATTTGCTACTACTGAGAAAGCACAATCCACTCGCTAATTTATATACTACTAGTGGCCCTTGCCGTCATTGTAAATGACGATAAGATTAACACTGCACCAAAACCCCCGCCGTCTTTTGGGCTTCCTCATTTGTCCCCTATCTAATACTGAAGAAAAAGATTCGAAGGTACTCAACTTTTCTTTTTGCCAGAAGGGCAAGTAGACTGAGTTCTATTTCTCCCCTATCTAATACTGAAGAAAAAGATTTCAAGGTACCCAACTTTTTTTTCGCCTTTTGAAATCTGAATTTTCTCCTATCTTATTCCCATAGAGCGTGACAGGAAAGATATAAATAAATAAATAAATAAATAAATAAATAAATAAATAAATGAAAACACGACGTGAATTATTATTCGCACACGTGCACCAGTCATTAATAACCCAATATGCCGTCATTTACAATTTAATAAGATAGGAGAAAATAGGCCGGGTTGTAGAAGATGGCCGAAAAAAATTGCAAGGTACCCCACTTTTTTTTTTACATTTTGAAATCTGTCACGCTCNTAAATAAATAAATAAATAAATAAATAAATAAATAAATAAATAAATAAATAAATAAATAAATAAATAAATAAATAAATAAATAAAAATAAATAAATAAATAAATAAATAAATAAATAAATAAATAAATAAATAAATAAATAAAAACACGACGTGAATTATTATATAGTACTGATACCTACTATCCTATTGGAAATTCATAGGCAATTACCGATGTCCACAGAAGGCGGCATCGGATTACATATATCTTTTGATCTCCGATAATTTTCCTGCTGAATCACAGCAATTTTACTTAATATGACAGCGAGGCAAGCACAGGTTTGATTCGGTCGTGACTATCGCATGCACGTCTATAGTAGAAGGTGAAATTTAATTACATGCATAAAGTGTCACTGACTGCACAATGCAACCAGAAAATTGATAGGCACTGCTTTTGTGTAGTTAATAAATTTCCTCTATAGCTCAAGTAAGCGTACGTACTGCTCAAATGGTCTGAGCTATGCCGCCCTAGGCGGAAGACTCTTTTACAAATGCGCCCCTCATGCAGCAGATCCCCTTGCATTAACTGTTATTAAATGGCGAGAACTTCTTCTATATTTCATATCGGCAGCATGCATTTTTACGTCTGTCAAAACAACAGAAAATTGCTCAGCTTTCTTTATAATCTTTCTTTTGCCCTATATAGATTGCAAGAGATATTCGATATTTCAACACTGAAGTGAAGCAAACGTAACTAACGGTAAAAATTTTTTAAAAATTTTGGGGCACACCCGGTTGTGTTTGTAGGAGATGACAAAACATGCAGATGTTTCGGAGCAGGTTTAATCTAAGGAAAGTTTACAAATGTGCAAACTCTGGTACGAGACCGGAATTCTAAGATATTATTGCACTGTAATGAAATGAAAATTACGTTCAAGTCAGCTATCGGTAACCTATTGTAGTTCCTTTCCAGTTAATGTCTACGACACCCCAAACATGCAAATTAAAAGAACAAATTAAGGAACTGCACAAATCTGGTTGTACAAGTACACATTTTGAACTTGCAGCTGTACAGAAGAGGTACAACTGCACGTTAGAAACACACTGATTTGATCTCGCATGAAGGGCAAAAGACTAGCGTGAGAACCGGCTCAGATGGCTACTACGGCATGCAAATAAGACCATCAATAGGTTTTCTATTAGTTGCTGTTAGTGCGGCCGGGTTAGTCGCAGAAGACGCACTATCTGCTGGCAGGACTGCACTATCAGCCGACCCGCAGACGACCGTTAGAACACTGCGCCTCAGCTGACAGTCTTATCAGCGGCACTATTGTCAGTTTTGTATGGTGCTGGCGACACACTTCCACACTGCAGTAAAGCGATCTACACTTCACTGTTTCAAAAATGAGTTCGTATAGAGAAAAACCTTAGGCCTGACTGTTTCAATGCAGAACTGACAGCCAAAAGATATTGCTGATCATTGTTTCTGGACAGAGTAGATTGTGGAAAAGCTTGGTGTTCGCCGTTTCGAGACAAGCCTCTAGTAAAGAAAATAATGTGCGTACTTGAATGCAGAATTGACTGTTAAACGCTAATGTTTGCTGTTTCCAAAAAGATTTGGGAGCCAATAGTTACTGGTATCTCTTTCAACAGCAAAAAAAGTTGCCCTTAATTTTTTTAAGACAGAGTTGCAACCCAAAAAGCTTAACGTTCCCTGTTGAAAAAACAAAACAAAAATTATAGCCCAGTGTTAAAAGAAGTTCAGTTCATACTTAAATTAATATGATTGGCATCTGAATACGTGAAGGAACTTAAACTCTGTCACTATTTAAATTTGCGAATTATTATACCTATATTGGTCCCATGCAGTGGCGAATAAACTGATAATTCATTGCACGAGGAGAGTTGCAGTTGATATGAAACACACTTCCGGAAAGTCTTATCTAAGAAATTAGAGAAAGTTCCCCTCCCGCCATCGTACCGAATTAATTTCCCAGCTAATACTCAAATTTCGGCGAACGTGGTTTCAGCAAAAGGTAATACAGTACCAATGCGAATTCGTTTCCTTCAACATCATTATAAGTTTCTGCACACGAACAATGCGGAAAAGAAACCACACAGCACGTCTTCCTGCCCAAACGACGAACTCTTCGCAGCAATAAACAAAGTTTTATTGTTTCACGCGGTTTCTGAATCAACAGGAAGAATTTCTTGGCTTCATTCAAAGGTGCAAACTGCCATGGCAGGAAGTTCTTCGGAAGACATA
>LQNS02007217.1:9256657-9276573 GCA_001587735.2 Parhyale hawaiensis | reverse complement strand
TCTCGTTGCACAGATAGCACGTCTTCCACAGATTGCACAGCAGCTAGTATTCGTGTATCGTCAGCAAATGACGAGGGTACCGCATAGTTACATCCGGACCCCATGTCATTGATCATGATGAGGAAAGAACAGGTCCAAGCACGGTGCCTTGTGGTACTCCACTGAAGAGAAAGAGAGAAAGCGCTCGTCCCACCATTTAAATGTATACATTACTAGCAAGAACCGCAAAAGAGGAAGCGCAAGCCGTAATACAAATTAAGTTTTTCTTAAAGCCTGCAATAAATCGGTAGCCGCCACACGGCGCGCGCCAGCAATCTTTGACAAAAACTTCAATTTCCTTGACTTGGTGACTGTGGATCGAAAATAAAAACTACGGCATTCAGGCAATGTTCTATTGCCTCTCTTAGCCGGGGCGGAGTCGTAGAAAAGAATAAGATTATAAAATTCTTGACGCTAGAAAAAAAAATCCTTGGTTTTCCCTATAAATAGCATTGGTGCAGTCGTTCCTCTGTTCCTCTGTTTCCGGAAAATTATATTGCTTGAAGCATGTCGTTAAAAAGATGTAGACACTGTCTACAAGCGTAAATCTACCGGCCAGCTATTAATTCTCTTTTATACTGTGTTAATATTAAGAAGTAATACCTCAAGGTGCTGTGCTCTGAATATGTCGGGTACAGTATTCAAACGAGATAATAAATGGGTTTCTTCAAATTCATCTTATTATTTAACACTTTTCGTACCAAGGTTGTTTTATTTGCTACTGGGTATTCCTGAGGGGCAAAAGAGTTTGAAACGAAGCAACACAGCCTGGTGCAGACAGGGTTAAAAAGGTCAGAGGTGAACAGAATAGGGTTTGCAGAGTTTATGCGTGAAATGAAACAAAATCATGAATTGGTATTGCTGAGGTTTAAGAAAACGGAAAGTTGGGGAATTAATGTCGGAAGAGAAAAGATCAAAGGTACATATGTGTCAAGTGAGTGCGAGAGTAATTAATATTTTTTATTGCCTTTTTAATCGAACATTGGATTATGTTCGATTAAAAAAGGCAATAAAAATATGCCTTAGCTGGCATGGAGTATACATGGATTACATTTTGGAATGGACTACGTTTTGATGTTCTGTAAATGCCTTGGTGGTAATGGTAGGGCTCTCTACAACAAAAGCTTTCAACGTCATGTTTTTTATGCTTTTCTTCCAAAGTGAAATCACTCACTACATGCATCAGAAGTGAGAAAACCACCTCCTGCAATTGCTTCCATTCACTGCATCAACCTCATTAAGTGTTCTGAAACAATTCTGCTGCCGCACTTGCAACAACACCTTCATGAAATTCCTAGAGTAAACGTTATTTTACGTTACAGTTAGGTGGGGCAAATATGGGATAATTTTTTTTTTGTATTCTGAGCAAATGTTAGACAATCTCAAAGAAAGTTTCACTAGGTACTCAAACACAGAGTTAATGCATATAAAAAGAGGTTAAAAATTAATAAATTCGGTCTGAAAATTTTGTCCTAGAAATCGGACATTACTCATGCAGCAACCTGATAAATTTAGCACTGTTTTGTCAGAAATGATCCATGCCTACTTTCAATGCATTTTTTGAGGCTATAGTCAATGTAGCATACCGCTGTTGAAAATGAGAAGGACAAAGCAGTTTCAGGTGAAGTTAGTACACGGTTAAGACGGGGTATACCCACCATTGGACTGCCATTTTAGTCTTATTTTTTTTCCGAAAACCGTCGGCCGAGAGTGTTGGATTCTTCAGTATGAATAGAGTATCACGCTCTATGGCGAGACCGATCACACTTGAGAAACCAGAAAACTCAATCCTGCCCTGAAGTGACGAATGCATTGCTCACGGATGAAGTTGGAATTAAAAGGAATCTAACAAGATTAAATTATTTCGATAGTAGGGACAACGTTTGTAAAAACACATCAGATAATGGCAGAATTTAATACCTACCAGATATGCGTTTTATGTCAGTGGCTGCAGCAAAAGCCTAAGTCAAAGTAACTGATCTGATTTAGGTACTTTCCTTGTGCACGAAGTTCATTTGTTGCGTATTTGAATGAATTTAGTGCTCCTTTTATTCACGTGTCGCAATCGTCATTTGAACTATGATTGCTGCGACTGGTTGCGTCACCGGTCTATGGTCTAACACCGAGGACCCAGAAATGTCATTGCGACACACCTCAGGAGAAGACTTACTCTGCTTCTTAGTTCTGAGAACTTCTGACGTCACTCGCTACTTTGATTTGATCACGAGAGAGTACACTGGTTGTCAGTTATTTTCTCTATCACCATGTATTTCAAGTACAGTGGAGCTCCTATAGATCATAGACAGCAATATCGTCTCCCGTTCGAGAGGAATTTCCGTTTCAGGAACTCTCTCTGTTCGGAGTTTTTAAATAGAAGTTCTGTACAACTGCAGCATATGCAACAACAACAACACTACTGTCTGTATGGTTTGTGTCTGTTTATATCATGATCCTTCTGCCAGCTACTGCCGTCTCATCGTTCCGGCGACGAATTGTTTTTTTTTTTCGGTACAGTATGCTACATGTTCCTTCATTTTCCTTTTTGGGTCTGAACAGTTTTTGATGCCGGCACAGTACGTATGTGGCCCATTACAGAGATTTACGTAGAATATGTATAACTGTAAATTAAATTAGACACGATATTCTAGCTAAACCTAACAGGACTAACCTAATCTACACCCTGCAGTGAGCCTCATAACTATTCCAGAACCTAATGTTCTTTATGTATATTTGCAAGTCTTTAGAAAACCCGGACTCGTTCCTGCAGAATCATTGAGCTACTCCGGGCAGGTTCGATGACGTCAGCCTATGCCCGGGAAGCACAGTAGACGGAGGTGAAAGGCTAACATTTTACGCTGACGAGTGTTAACGAATTAATGTTTAGCCTGCGGTTGCATGAAAGTGAATCTAGCGTTAAAGGTGAGCTTCACTTATTCATATATATGTGCTAAGCTTTGCTGCATTTAGTCTTTCGTTATTGTTTACGTCCTATCGTTTTGTTATTTATTGTTTGGGTCGTTACAGGACGACTACGATCAAGCTCCAAAGCAACGTCACCATTTTAAAAATAGACTACAGTTTTCGCTGGAGTGAGAATGTAAAGACATACATGTGTAGCTTGTGTTATGTAGGGAAGCAGTACTGTGAAATAAAATTGTTAGCTTTGACGTTGATAGTTTCTCGAACGCACCGCATTGCAAACGCAATTTTCGCTGCGAATTCTTTAGGTAATGGCGATAACACACGTTAGTCAAAAAAACGAGTAGGGTAATGTCTCAATTACCGAATACCCATCTATTACCGAATATAGGTAGGAATCTTATTGTGTTCGGTAATAGAAAGGCATTCGGTAATTGAGACATTACCCTATCGTCCTATATTCGTCCGAAAGTTATGTTGAACTTTTCTATACACAGCTTTGAAAACTGCAACAAATGGTGTATAAATGTTTACCGTCAGTTCAATTTACTCCACAAGTACCAGGAAGCAAAGAATGCAACGGGAGGACTCAATAGCGCTAAAATAAAACTTAGCCGTGACCACACGTAGCAAATTTACGTCATATCGACGAGTCGAAGTGTTTGAGTGTGGGACCTCAGGCCTTCGTATGTTTTCTTAAACATATCACCGTATTTTTTCGATTTATTTAATTTAGTCTCCCGGTCATAGCCTAACTGGCCAGCTTCTTGAGCTGCAAAATACTGTAAAATGTTGTCGTTGAGTACCTACAGAAGTTAGAGCAATAGGCTAACTGTTACTGTGGTTTCTCTCGCGTACAGAATTAGCTATTATGGTGCTTATATTTGTTGGTAAGGTATAAAATGTTCTGTGAAGAGCACTGTGAACTGAATATGAAGTGTAAACAAGGCTTCAATTAAGAAAAAGAAGTTAGGTAAATGAAGTCGCAAAAAGGGACCAAATTCGGCGCTAGGCTAGTGCTATAAAAGTTTCCACCAGCATGCCCTGCAATTTCTATAGATAATTGCTAAATTGCTATGTATTCTCTTAATTTATTTATACGCTATGAGATGAATTTCGCAGTTTACGGCAATTTTTCAGGTTGACCAATTAGTTAAAATACTCCAAGGCTGCTCAGCCATAGATTCGTCGATGATGCCACTTTTTGATGCTGATTTCTCGTGAGTTCTCCCGTTACGCTGTTTGCTTCCTGGCAAGTATCGTTAAGGCTGTGGCACGCGCTAGCCAAAAGCTGAGGGAACTCTCGCGAACGCGCAAAATCCTGTGCGCAAAAAAGCACCTCCCTATTCACACGCGAGAATGGTCCGTTGGTCAAAACACTTCGAGCTCCGTTCATCCAAACAACGTTGTCATGGCTACGAACTAAATACCATGACAAAAATACATATAACGTAGAGAAAAATAAAATAGATGCCACCCAGTGCCTTCAAATGTAATATTAAGTCCAATTCTATGATAAGATATCATGAAATTAATAAGCCCGTTGCGGCTCCGAAAGCGAACTGAGCGCCTTATCCGCCGCTAGATGTCTACAGTGGCGGTTTGTTGTGCAAAATTTGCGCGTTTGACCAGCGTATCGAACGCAGAAATGCTGCATGCTCCATCACAGAATTTTGCGCAAAAGCGAGAGTGTGCAGGTTTTTAGACGTTGATTTCACGTGCAAAACTCGGATACTCGTTCTTTTGACTAGGGTGTGGCATTGGCATAGGGCTAATGATAATCTGACCGTGACTTTCCTCCTGCCATGAACATAGCCTAATTATACGTAATAGATTTACTAGACTTACAAACAATATCTGATAGCTTGTTCAAAGGAAATTTACGAGTCTGTACCAGCTTACAAGAAATTTGACAATATTACCATGCGTTTGTCAGTTAACAGACACGATAGCACGGAAATAGGTAACTGCCTATGACCAGTATAGAAATAAACGATATGTGTACAATGAGTAGCAAATCGTTAACTAAAACATAGGCAACACTGCAACACAAATACAGTGTCTGTACAATACTGAGCAGAAATAATGCTTGTGTTTGACATATTTTTCTTCGTATGCGACGATATACTTACGCTGTTGTGTAGAAAAAAGATGCTAGCTAGGGGTAGGGCGTTTTCGGAGAGGTGAGGGGGGGAGGGATTGGGGTGGTTTAAAACACTGAAAGTGGGAGTTATGTTCGTAATGACTCAGTAATTTGGTGGGGGGGAGGGGCACCTGCACAAATTTACCTGTGCGCTGCCTTCAGCTCTACAGGTCATTCTCGCTCGATCTCCACTCAAAGTAACTTCTACCTTGGTGAGTGTTATGTGAATGTGTTGATACCACGTGTGTTCAAATGCCCAGTGTTTGTTAAGATCAATGTGAGCATTAATACAATTTTTATGTGGCGCCTCTGCCATTTTGTTTTATTTTAGCTATTTACATTTCAGCATTGTGCATCGCAGTGGTGGTAGGCTATGCTTGCTTTTTATGGCAAACTGAAAGTGATTTCACCATTACTATTAAAATATTTAGGAATATACAGTACAGTGTCAGTAAGGTAGGTGAAATATGGAATTTCCTATGCAAATTGAACAAGTCCAGATTTTGAAATCTAAACTGTGAATATTGCTAGGAGGCAGAGAATTTTAAAAAGTGATCTTCACATTCACCGGTTATGTGGTTTTTCTAAACTGCGTAGCTGCTCCCCTTCCTTTAAAACACGATATAGCCTAGTGGTATGTATTGCTATTTCTTAGGTTTACCGGAAGAGTTCACTTTTTCTTGTTTCACTAGGTACCGAACTTATTGCTCATGTTATTTAAAAGAGCGTAGAACCATTTGACGATTTACAGATACCTGCTATGAAATTTCGCCTTCTCATTCGAAACATAGCGATGTCTGCATTGCCATTATGTAGCTATGATCTGACACAGTATTTTTAGTTTTTGAATATGAACCCAGCTGCATTAATTGCATGTGTCGTTTATTAACACTGCGATGACTTTTCGGTATTTTCCAAAAATAATATTGAAAACCTGTAAAGTCCGGTTCAACTTAGCCAGCAGGAGTGGCAGTCCAGCGACACTGCAGGTCGCCTCGCTCAAAGTTAGGCCTCCCGAAATTTCTTTCTTCGGTGCTCGTTGTTTTCCTTCTCACTTTTTTAGCTCCTCAGAATTGTTCCGCTGCTCTTTCTCATTCTATTTTCTAAGCTGTGTCTTCGTACGGACATGGTTGTATCCCAAGGAATTTATGTACGGTACCTACGTGTCTTATTTATACATACATATATACTTTGCATTGGCTTTGAAATTTGGTCGTGAAGTTATAAAACTTTAGCTATCTTTGTTTCTTTCTTACTCTCATTATATCCAGGCAACCCCTGGGGGTCCGTGTAGGTTGCCTCAGCCATTAGCTAGGCCTTCGGGACGTCTCTCTTTCGTGCCCACTGTGCTTCTTTCCCGATTTCATACTCCTACTTGATCATGCTTTATTCTGTTCTTCCTCTTCTTTCTTGACTTGCTGTTCCCATGCGCGTTGATCCTGTGTGGGAGCAGCTTCGTGCATGGGTTCCCCGTTTCCCTTGGCATACTATATGTCACTTGCTCTTTCCTCTGTGATATCGTTCTGTTTGGAAACGAAGGCTTATACTTTCTAACTATAACTAACTACTCTCATAATATCAAAATAAAATGACAGCCTTTATTTTTGCTAATATTTGAGTCCAACTGAATTTTTGTTTTATTTTTAAGGGCGACAAGCAACTTATTTCACCCAGTTAGGAACGTCAGGCAGACGAAAACTCTAGTTACTGGACCCAAACTAGCTTTAAAAATTTCTGACCCAAACTAGCTCAACTAGCTACTGGACCCTAAACTAGCTCATCTAGTTACTGGACCCAAACTGGCTCAACTAATTACCGAACCCAAACTGTCTTACTGTAATTAGTTACTGAACCCAAACTAGCTTAACTAGGACCCAAATTTCCTAGCTTAGCTTAGTTACTAGATCCAAAACTAGCTTAACTAGTTACCGGGTCCGAACTAGCTTCACTATAAAGATTTTCATTTGGCGCCTTAACAAATAGTTTTTTCTTCTATAATTACATTTTAGAATTTATAATCTTGGAATGTTTTTTAGTTGCTCCTCAAGTGTTGTAGGCACGTGTTAGGTTCGCGTGCTGGAGGCAAGATAATCTCATCCGCTTATCTTCAACTATTACGGATCGTTATCGTTGACTTTTGATTCACTACTGTTGCTCGAGATTTAAGCGATGATCGGGAACTAATTACGCTTGAGGTATCGGAGAATTTGATAAACTCGTAAGTCAAATGTACAATTAGATTCATGTTGATACAAAGCGTAATCATTTGTTGTTATAGCGTCATATAAAGTTCTAGAAACCGTGGAACGTTCTCTTTATGTATGGAGTTTTCTACGTCAAGTAGCCGGCAATCGACACAACGACCGCTGCGTAGCGTGCGGTCACTTGCCGGCTTAGTTGATCATTTTACCGAAAAAATTAAACCGCCGTCCTAGCACAAACACGAGGTTTTACTTCGTTTATTGGTGCAGCGAGACTCTATGTATGTTCAGGTAAGAACTTATATCTTTCGGTATACTTTATTAGCACCTCATCAATTTGTAGACTAGGGTGCGTATGTTGCGTAGTGTCACATGATACACCTCATAAAGGGCGACATCCAGAATATGGCGGATGTGTAAAGGGCTTTGCGCATCGAAAGTTTTAACCCATTTCCGACGAAACTTTGTCATAGGTTTCATACGCATGGCACTATTTTGGTGCGATCTACATACATATAAATGCAAGATACACGAAAATGGGTTAAACACTTGTATTGTGCATATATGTGGTATCAAAGCCTGCAGTGCTTTGTTTTCAGTCAACTAAATAAAACGGTAAACTAGTTTGAAACGCAATGCTCTAACAGGTTTCTTGGAAGGTTTGATTTAGATGTTTCTATTTTTACAATTTGCAATCCACGACCACGTGTTTTTTTTGTGACCTGGTGTGGCTGCTTGTGCTGGAAACATGGTGGTGATGGCGAGTGAGGGTGGGCGTGAAGGGTGGTAAAGAGGCACCCGCTTGATAGGTCGACCGGCAGGTAGAAACGTTCCCTTGAGGACTTCCCGGCAACGTTCAAACGTGACGCGTTGTTGTCGTGGACACAGACAGTCATTCTTTGTAGTCATCAGCCGTATTCTGCATAGTGTACCATATAAACCTGCCAATTCATGTTTAAATTGAGATTGCGAAACGTCACTTCATGGTTTGTTGTTATATTATAGGCGCCGCCTCTCTCTACTTTTGTATAAAAATTGATCTGTAGTTCATGCAGTGAATAGCAAACAAATTCAGCAGAAAACAGACATGAAGCCCCCGCAAGCATGATGGCTATAATGGTACGCAAAACACGTCGAGGTTAATGGGTTAAGCCTCTAGCGTACCCATTAACCCCTTACCGGGCCATTAAAAACCGCTTTCGTAGTAGTAGCATTATGAAAGCAATCATATATGATTACTAGCCCATTAGAAATTAACCATTCGTTCATTTGGGTGACGGTCGTTGGTGAATAAATTGATATGCTTGGCATGGAGACTTCCACCGAGTTAGTTATAGTTGGGAAGATTAAGCCTCGGGTTCCACCTAAGCCCCTCAAGGAGCATAGGAATGCCGATATGGATTAGGTTAGTTAGGTTTACCATCCTATGTTATGGAGAGAAGCGACCACAGTGGAACCTGTAGGTTACCTTAGCCAGGCCTTCCGGACGTCTTGCCTTCGTGCCCTCTTGTGCTTCCTTCCTCTTTCCTACTCCAACTGATGCTACTTTCCTCTGCTTCTCCTCTTCTTTCCCGACTTGCTCTTTCGACACGCGTTGTTCCTGTGAGCAAACACCCTCGTGCATGGGTTGCGAGTTTCCTTCTTTCATTCTCTGTGAGGTCGTCTTTGTTGTGGAAACTAAAGTTTAAACAAAATATGTATTATAATTTGACATAGACAACGTTAACGGCTGTCACCCTTTCATCATAATCAGCTAAACACATTAGCTTATGCTTCCTTGATTTCAGCCGCGATTGCTAGTTTCACTACATTGGATCACATTTCAGACCTTGATTCCAAAACATTTGAGATACACAAAAACTCATTCCTGGGAGTCAGTTTAACTCTAGAACTGATGCAACATTCAAACGAAACCAACCATCCGGTCTAAAGTTTCTTTCCGGGATTGAAGCTTTTTTCCCTCGTGTGTATGTTGTATACCACTAGAACTGATGCAACATACACACGGGAAAAAAAAACTTCGATCCTTAAAAGAAACTTTAGACGGGAGCTTTGGTTTCTCCACTCTGCGTCGTGTTCCAAATCTTAATTTCTTCCCCGTCAGTTACCCTCGGACAACCAAACTTCCAATACCGTGCTCCATAAAATGATGTTTTCAACCGTTTCAAGCGTAGTCGGATTGGTGCTAGCACTTGCAACACGACTCAACGTGACGAAACCAACACTTAACTGCCGGAAGTCCAGCACAAGTCATGCCTTGTGGTCGTAGCTCATCTCCACTTCGCTTTGCCGATTGAGGGCGCCTTTTAACCACCAATTGCGTTATCAGTGCCTTAAGTGATTTTATTTTTTCACACTTGGATTTTTTTTTTAATTCACTGAGCTGGGTCTATAAATTTATTGTTTGAGCTTGACTCTTAACCTCATTTATCCACCTTACAGTATTATTCATTGAGCTAAATTTCCCCCATTGCGAATAGTACTATATAATTCTCTTATTTCAGTAGCATTGCCCAATTAGCATAATTTCTGAAAACAGAATTGTCCTTGCGTATTTCAGGGCCATACCGTTAGGTTATGCCGATTCTACACGCTAGTCAAATCAACGAGTATCGTCATGTTTTCGTCCGAATGTATTGATATGTGCCCATTTAAATAGCACACAGTTGCAAAGAATTTTGAGTTAATAATCCCTCGAGGTATAATTATGTCCTAGAGTCTATAACGGCGCTTGCGGAGTAAACTGAACTGACGGTAAACATTTTGCACCATTTCTTGGTAATCTCAAAACTGTGTTTACAAGAAGAGTTCAACATAAAGATCTGACGAAAAGATGACGATACTCGTTTATTTCGCGTGCCATTATGGCGATAATTCACGCTACTCAAAACAACGAGTATCATCTTTTCGTCCGAACTTTATGTTGAACTTTCGTAAACACAGCTTTCAGATTGCCAAAAAATGGTGGAAAATGTTTACCTCCAGTTCAGTGTACTCCGCAAGTGTCGTTAGATAACTTTCGGACGTATTAATATATCTGGAGAGATTTATAACTCAAAATTCTTTGCAAGTGTGTGCTATTTAAATGGGCTCAACAACGTGTTCGGACGAAAAGATGACGAGACTCGTTCTTTTGGCTAGCGTGTGTCATCGCCTTTGGTTAAGTTTGACCGTCCTATGTTATGGGGGCCGAATCAGTAGGGAATCTCCATAGCTAGGCTAATTTTTGTAATCCTACTGGTGATACTTTCTCTTTTTCCGACTCAAGGACAGTCCACACGTTGTTTTTTCAAAGTATTCAGTCAGCCAGTTTTCCGGATGTATTGCTTGATTCCATATAGGTACAATGTATGACTGCCAAAAGATTTATTAAAGTGTTAGCTGTCAGATCAATTGACTTAGGCTAAGCAAGCGTCACTAGAAAGACTTTTTTTTTATTTTTTGAAATACATGTTAGAAATTATAACTCTTAAAGCTCATCTTATTTCTGCTGTTCAAATGACACTGTAACTCATTCGACCAGTCTTCTGAAAGTTTACGTTGAAATGTCGTGACGAGTTTGGTCATTTCTGCATCCGAATGCGTGACGGTGTCTATGTGAGTAGCACACACTTGCACAGTATTTTGAGTAAAAATCATCTCCCGCGAACGAAGTGAGAGAAGTGATAATGTTGTTGAACATCAAGTATATAGGTATATTTGTCTGTCCACCCAAAAAGAGGTAGAAGGATTTGAGCAATGTTCATAACTTTTTGCAGGGAGTCTGATGGGTTGACGTAGATGTGGCCAAGGCCAAATAACTAGAATTAGCTGGCCGTTAACAATGGCGGCGATAAATTTTGTCTGCCCATCCAAAACGACGTAGAAGGAGTTGAGTCATAATAATTATAATAATATTTTTTTTAAGCAGGCAGGTGGGCTGTCTGAGATGTGAAAAATAGCAAAAAAATTTGACTTAGCTGGCCATCAAAAATGACCGCGTTGAATCTGTTGCTCCACCCAAAAAGAGGCAGGAGTTGAGCAATGTTCATTATCTTTTATAGGGAGTCAGGTGCGTTAACTCACATGTGAAGACTGCCGAAAAACTGAAATTAGACGGCGATCAAAAATGATTTCAATAATTTTTGTTGTCTGTCCACCCTAAAGAGGGAGAAGGAGTTCAGTAAATTATAATTTTTTAGACAGGTGTGTTGACTGAGATGTGAAGAATGGTAAAATCTTCACTTAGCTGACCATCTAAAATGACGGCATTGAAACTGTAACTCCGCCTAAGAACCGGCAGACTGAATTCAGTCACTATCACGATACTTCTCAGACAGACCGATGGGTTGACTGAGGTGTGAAAAATGGCAAAACACTAAAGTAAGCTGGCCATAAAAAACGACGGCGTTGAATTTGCTTCCCACTGCGAATGGTAGTCTTAGGTCACGAGGCGTTCTTGTTCCCTTTAAGTTTAAACAGAAGTCCGAAACTTTAACTAACGGCACTTGCTGAGTAAACTGTTCTGATGGCTCACATGTTTACACCTTTTTGGTAAGCTCAAAGCTGTCTTTACGAGAGCTTAATAAACCGTTCGGGTGATTAACAGAGGAAACTCGTTCTTTTGGCGAGCGTGTGTACCTGCCTTCTCGTGTAGATTGACTTTTATACGAATGCGCGTTGATCCTATTTCGGAACACTTTCGGGCATGAGTTCCACGAAGTAAGTTACAGGTTTCTCTAAACACTGTACATGTCCCTTTTCACGATATAGTATTATTTATTTGCTTGTGTTTAAAAGTAAATAAAATCATGGTAACTATAATACTCCCTCGTTTACTTAATCAAGAAAAGAATCTTAGAAAGAAGATAAGCAGACTTTATTACATTAAATGACATAAATATATAAATTGTGCGAAGCTGCTAGCACAATTTCGCTATCCGCAGATAAGTATTTCTTTTATCTGCACATTCAATATATTAACCTCTCATCACATTCAATCACATAGCTATATAGGAAGAGTTTTTGTAAAAGGTGGACGACATTTTCCCGCTATCATTGTGAAAGTGATTTATAACTTCCGTATACCAGCATAACTATTAGCATCATTTTGTGTGCAGGTAAAACGAAATACGATATATAGACTATAATATGTATAGTTCATATGTACAGCCGGTTGCTCTAGCACCTCCCCGTTTTCATATCTGCGATACGCATGACTACCTTGACTGTCTGTCTTTAACCGTAGAGACTTTTTAAAGAATATAACTTATCGCTTGAATGATGGCTTGTAAATGAGATCAGTAAAGTATATTTTTCCATGCTTGTGTGTACATTTTTCACCGTAAAGGGTAGTACAAAAGAGAGAAAAAAATATGAATTGTCGTTCGCTATATAGTACTTGGCATCTTTTTCCAAGACCAGTCGCGGTGAATTTGACAACAACTTCAGTAGGTCTGCGACGGGGTGCACGTGAGGTTGTGCTACTTGTGTTCTCGTAACATCATCGTTTTGTGCCTAGCAGTACTGAATAGTCATCCACATTGAATAATATTTTCAATTATAGTTGCCATCTAGATTATTTTTTGTGATCCTGTACGAAAGTGATGAGAATTTTGCAGATTTTCTTCAGTGTTTTTTTTTTTCCTTTTTTCTGGCTGCGGTGACACTGAATCTGTGTAGGGAATGTTCTAACTTACTTGTTCATTGATTCACTTTAATCAATTGGTACTTTGAAAAGTGAATAGCTATTAGGTTCTTTGTATTCATGAAGTTTCCACTTTTGTTAATACGCTGCTAATGTTTATTTCAAGTGAATGATACATCTTGTGTTGCAAATGCGAACCTTCTCCCACCGTTAGCCTATGAGCACCGCACCGTACCCTTTGATCAATAAGGATTTATTGACTAGAAAATCGTACGCAAAATTTGAATTGAGGCACGAGTAAAACCCACGAAGGAAGTATTTCTGCAAGGAATTTAGCCATTTGAATGGAGGATGGATACTTCTGTTTTTGTCATATTGCCAGATGAGCATGGAGCTAATTTCGGCACATTGCATTAAACGAGTCTCAATCTTTATGATGCTGTAAATGAGTTCAGTGGAGATTCTACCCGATGTAAGTGGTTGCAAGTTCAATTTGATGAATACAATGTCATGCTCCTGCTTGTGGTCTTGCCTCTCATTTTTTGTGCAGTAACATTTACTTTTGGCACTTGGTGTTTTTTTTAACATTCATGCTGTTGTTTGAGCCTTCGAGGATGATAAGGCTGTTGAACAAAAATATGATAAAGGAGAATTACCCAATTGCCAAACTAACTTAATTTTCAAACAAACAGTTATTATTTAATAGGATTATTTTTTCCATTTATAAAATATAACAGTTTGTTTGGAAAAAGTTTGGCAATTGGGTAATTCCCAAGCTACTAGTAGCCTACTACCTACTATGTAACTAGGCTATCAAGTTCAAATCTAGGCCTATTTTATATTTTGTTCAACTTATTCATGGAACAGAATTTTTCATAGATTTTATACTAAATTTTTCCTCAGGTGACATCTCATTTTCTTTTTTTTTTCTTTTGTCAACTCATTATTTATGGAGATTCCAGAAATGACCTTTTTCTTTTGTTGGCTCTACTTTTTGAGATGATGACTTGAAGTTCCTATTGTTTTTCCTATAGGAGAAAGTACACAGCAATGGCACCCTGTAATGGACAACCTTTTAAATGGGCTTTTTAATCTAACAAAATCTGATCTAACTTAGCTTTGGTTAGAAAACCTATTTAATTGAAAAATTTTCTTTTATGCAGTGCCAATACTGGATATTTTCTCTCATAGGAAAACCATAAGAACTTCTAAGTCATATATATATATCAAACAGTAAAGCCAACAAAAAAAGTAGATCACATTTTTAAAATCTGCATTGAAAAATTAATCAATTTAAAAAATGTGTAAAAAATGTTTTAATTTTTATTAATGGACTTGGTCTGTTACCTAGGTAGGGAAAAGAGCCCAAATGCCATTACTTTCAGCCAGAGCGTTCACAGACAAACCCTCACTAATTACACAAATTGCTGATACTGAATGAATTTTGTTTAATCTTATCAAACTGTTTACTATTTTATTAAAAAGGATCAAACACTCTTAAGTGCAGAGAAAAAATATCAATCCCCTATGAGATGTTGTGAAAAGGAGCCAAAGCCGTACCAGTGCCGGCCTTACCTCTGTGAGGGCATGGCTTTAGGAGTTGAATGTCATTTTATCTGTTAGTAGGAGCATCACACACACTTTTTGGTAAATTTTAGTGTTTTTGCAGCCATAACTTTGTAATTTATGGATGCATGATTGCATCCTCATGTGCTTCATGTTCAATATGTAAAAACTATTCCTCCTTCATATGATTATTTCAGATTTGCATTATCTTCAATAGAATATGAGTTATAACCCCCAAGTAAAGTACATCCCCCAGGGCTGTCTGGCCTTGAGGAGACACACCTGGCCTAAATGAAGCCTCCTTTGGTTTTTTACTATGTGCATTATTAGTTTCACTTTTGGCTGTCAACCTCAGATAGGTAACCTTTAGACATCTGCAAGACCCCTGAAATGGAAAAAATATAGCTTGATTTAGTCAAACCAGCATTAGGAGGCTGTTGGGCATGGCTAGTTAAGAATGAAAAGCAACTTTGCCAAATCTCACTTAAGCGTGTTGTTTAAATTGTCTCAATCGATAAAACTATACATTCAAATACTCAAAGTGCATTAGTTAATAGATTAGATTTGGTACTGCTGCGTTCAATAAAGCCTTGACCCAAAAGGACTGCTTATGCTGGTTTGTAGTACATATAGCTATGATATATGAAATTGCAAAAGTAATTTCTAAGCTTTTGCTAAGAAAATGACAAAAAAATAAACTTTTCATCATTGCTGATGTCATCACATCAACATTTTACTAAGAAGCTGCATTTCTTAGTTTTGGTGGGTGCTTAGGAGATGTAACTACGGTATTTTGCTTTTTTTTTTTTTGCAGGTATGGGACATTTCTTATGCTGTCCAGTGACCACGTCACAGTTTTACTGCAAATGCATCTCCTTTGGGTCCCTTACCCTATCTAGGTTCTCCAGCACTTGGTCTTCTTGCTTTTCTAGCTGACTCCTTGAAACAATTAACATTTAACATTCCTTAACCCGTATTTTTGTTTGCTTTTTACCAAAATACAGTGGAACCCCATTTTCCCATTCATGGGCATCTCTTTTTCCCTGAATCTTGACTTTTCTGGACTGTTGAGCAAATTGAAACCTAGCCGAAATACCAGAAAACTTCGGTATTTCCGGGAAAACTTTGAAATTTGCTTAACAGTCTAGAAAAGTAAAGATTCAGGGAAAAAGGGACGTCCGGGAAAACGGGGTTCCACTGCATGCACACAAATGAAGTCAAAGAGGGAGTATTTCTCACAATTACTATAGCTAATTGTTTGAAACCATTATTGTAAATGTGAGAAAAATCTACTCCCCTTTTAGCTTCTTTAGGCTAATATAGCATTTGGTACCTTAGAAGTTCATATATGTATTAACAGTAGGATTCAATAATATGTAGAAAACTCTTTGTAGCTACAGACTAAGTAGCTACCTGGGCTACAGAGTGTCAAAAATGTTCTCTAGGCTATTAAGTTTAAGAAAAGTCTATTTTGTTGACATTTGCAATAGAATTCTTATCAGGTAGGTATCTATCAGGTGAGACTTTACTTGGACATATGGATTAGATTAGATAGGCGGCAGTAAATCAACCAGTAGGCCCATTCCCAAAGAGACACCGGAACTTATGCCCAGCCCTCTACTATGAGCTATTGTCATTATCTTAGTTGGATATAGAGGACTGGAGAAAAAATAAATCTAGCCATTAGCAGTACTGCAGTAGTAGTCCAGGCTCTAGGGGGGTGTCTGTGTACATTTCTCTTTCACGGCTAGGCTATGACATGGCATGGCCATGTAACTATTTTCTTATTTCATATATTGAAAAAAGTTGGGTAGAACTTTTTGCAATTGGTAGGCCCTAACTGCATTTTTGAGGGGGGCATGGGGGGGGGGGGAGCACAAAATTGTCAATTGTGGACTGATTGTTCTGAAATTTGCTCAAAATATGTATTTTTGGAAAAGAAATGCATTTTGTTTATACTGTACGACTTTTTCAATTTAGGCCCTAGTTATTGAGATGAGATAATGGGGCTTATATATAAATATATATACAGTGGAACCCCATTTTCTCGGACGTCTCTTTTTCCCTGAATCTTGACTTTTCTGGACTGTTGAGCAAATTTCAAAGTTTTCCCGGAAATACCAAAGTTTTCTGGTATTCCGGCTAGGTTTCAATTTGTTCAACAGTCCAGAAAAGTCAAGATTCAGGGAAAAAAAGACGTCCGGGAAAACGGGGTTCCACTGTATATACCTATGTAGGCTATACTGTATATATTTTGAGAATTTTAAATGAATAGAACTCAACAAGTTTTCATGCTAGAATAAAAATAACAGTTTTGGAATCCTTGAAACATTTTTGCCAAACTATAGAGCTGGATTCTCTATTTTGCCCTTGTATATATTTTTTATCACAGCTTGAAACTGAAGCCCTTAATTGTTTTTTCTATGTTTTAGTGAGCAATTGCAACGATATAGAAATTGTACAATCCAGCTGCAATTTAAAATATTATGACGGCGAAAATGAAGAATCCAGCTCTATACTGTATGACGGGGTAACTCGGGACAATTTTTGACGTTTTTTGTTAATAACTTCTTACCATGAATGATTTTTGCTACAAACTGGGTGTCATTCTGTAGGTCTGGATGAGAGCTACAGAATGGTGTATAAGAAAAAATTCCAGCTTTTAACCATAGCTAGCAATGAACGAAAAACGAGCTTCCCGAGTTACCCCGGCATGCGGGGCAACTCGGGACACCTGCAAAAAAAGTGTTGGAAACGTACTTTAAAACTTTTCTACAAGCTCAGATGTCTTTAATGATGATTGCCAATGTCCATGTATTATTTGACTATATTAATATGTTGGACAAAGTTTTTGAAGTCATGAACACTTGTGGTGTAAGATTGAATTGCATTTCCACTATCGTATTCTATCACAAATTTCTAAATTTGTTTCAACTCAATTCTACGTAAGTACATGCCTGATTTGCAGCCAAATGTTATTGACAGGCACTCTCTGGTGAAAAACTGCCCATAAACTATGTCATTGACGATGTATATGCCGCGATGGTGAATTCTCTGTATGACGTTCTGATGAAACATTACAATACAAAGCATTCCTTGCAATGATGTAGACTCCAGCTAATGTTATGGAGTATAATACCTACCGTATGTTCTCTACACTTCTCAGGACCTGTTACATGTCCTTGACGTATTTTCTCCATAAAAAGTAACTAAAAACTAGTTTATAATGCCTCACTGTCGTCATTAGTTCAAAGTAATATCCAGTGCCACATTTGACATTATTGGTACGTTTTTTCATGTAAATACCTACTAATACTTATTGCTGGGAACAACAATGAATGTTTTGGTCATTTTCAAGTTAAATCAGACGTTTTTAGTGAAAAATATTATCGATAGAAACGTTTTACCGGGTGTCCCGACTTACCCCGGCAATATGTCCCGAATTACCCCGGGTTGCAAGAATGGCCGCCATTTTGTTTTGAGAAGAGCTACATAAATTCTGATTGTGAGATTCTATAGCCAACACCTTCGGCTACATTCCATCTAAGCACTTTTTGCTCTCTGCCTTTTAGATTACCTATTCTCCCCAGACCTTAGCAGGGGGGTTTGGGAAAAAAACGAAAAATAGTTTTTTTTTCTAGAATTTTTTTCTAGTATTTGCATGAGCTGAATCTTATGCTTTCTGTGCTGAACCAATAGCAAAAAACTTGAAGTTTATTGCCCTATTTTTATTTTGGCGAAACTGTGCTTAGTTTGGTTTCTACAGCCCTTAATATGTGAAGTGAGAGTGCTGTCCCAAGTTACCCCATCGTATGGTTGTTTTGATAGGAATGTTTGAAGGATTCTAGAACTGTCATTGTTTTTATGCTAACATGAAAATTCATCTAGTTTTATTTGCTTGAAATTTACAAAATATACATATATATTTATATATAAACTCCATTATTTCAAAAACTAAGACCTGAATCGAAAAAGTTGTTGAAACAAAATGTGTTTCTTTTTGAAAAAGAAATATTCTGAGCAAGTTTCAGAACAATCACTCCACAATTGATAATTTTGTGCCCCCCCATGCTCTGCCTCAAAAACATACCAGCGGCCAAAGTTATACCAGACTTTTTTTAATGTCTTCATCATATGGTAGGTATAAGAAAATACATGGCAGTTGTGAAAGAGAAATGTACACAGACACCCCCCTAGAGCCTGGACTGTAGGTAGGTAGTTATTTATTTGTTGAAGTTTGTAATATCTTTCACCATTGTTGCAACTCAAATAAATTCTATATAGGGTACAACCCCAATGGGGATGCATCCGATGCACTAGCTAAAAAACACTCTGGGCAAAATTGTGTATGGATGTTCAGACTGTAATTTGCACTACATATTTGTACGCAACATTGGCATGCAGAATTTTGCCCAGAGAGTGTTTTTTAGCTAATGCATCCCCATTGGATGTTGTACCCTAGCTATATTTTTAAAAAATTGATATTTTGTAAAGTAGTTCATTGGATTCAGGCTCTAAATTCCAAATCTGATTTCTTGAGCAATTGGGTTTCTCACTCATCAAACCTCCAACTTGGGCCAATTCCAACTCTGGAACTTCATCTCTTTGTGGTAGCTAATACTTCAGATAAACATTGATAATTTTTTTTTTTTTACCAGTGACACACTGTAGTCTGGGGCTGCCAAACATTGTTAGACTTTAATTAGTTTACTTCTTGGTTTGTTAGCTACCTAATAGCTGCCATACTGGATCTATAGTTAGCTAATTTAAAGTTGCTGCCTGTTGTAGAACACTTTGATCTTTTGAAGTGCTTTGGTGATTCATTCATGTCATGGAGATATTTAAAATCTTACTAAGGTGCTAGAGAAACAACTTTAATATCTCTGGTAGCTAATACATTTTGAAGACTGCTCTGGATTTCAGTCTTTCATGTCTGGCTATTACATTTATGATTTTGATTATCATTTGCTGGATATAGGTAGCTACCTAATTCCTAGCAACTCTTGAAATAAAAATTGTGATGCTTGCGGCTCATTTTTTGTGACACTTTGAAGCTTTGACTAGGTAGGTATCTTTATAGCACATTCAAAACACTCTGCAGTTTGGGAGTTTCATATCAGGGAAAATGTTCTGGTAAATGGTAATTCATACTTTTTCCACTAAATAGTAACTACAGCTTATACCATTCTTGGTAGGTAGCTACCTAAGATTTTGATCACAATTTGTCTCTTTAGGCTCTAGCTGCCTACTTTCTCCTTACATAGCCTAATGGATAGAATATGGTACATAGGATAGGTAGCTACCGTAAAATTGGGTGACGTCGGACGCGGGGTGACTTCGGACAGTTTCAGGAAAAGATTGGACAATAAACATCCAAGCAAATACTATAAATAGTGTGAAGAAACTATTACTCGTGAATGAA
>LQNS02007217.1:9226094-9252201 GCA_001587735.2 Parhyale hawaiensis | reverse complement strand
GTAATCAAACATTGGCAAGTTATGGCATCTCGCGGCCTCTTCCTGTCGGCAGTGAATGGCAACAGACAGACTGGAACTAACGATGTTAATCCAAACTCCGGCGATGGCAAGCACAAAGCTGACCCCTTTGGTCTCATGTCTCCGGGTGACGCTTCCTTCCATGGCATCAGCGGCAGACGGCTGGCGGCCACCAGGGCTTTGCACTTACAAAACGGACCTGCTGGCATCAATTCGTCTTCTCCTATACTGAGGTCTGGCAAATTCCTAGATATTCAGCCGATGGCCACACTTTCCCCTGTGTCGTCCCTGGCGTTGGATCTGAACTCGACCAATCTATCCGAAACCAAAAACTCGAGTCGATTGAGCGGAAGCGTGGCCAGCACCCCGAGCTCTGGAGTCACTCTGTCCTGTAGAAGACTTCCCCTCTACCATCATGACTCTTCCATGGACGCATCCCGTGAGGGAGCAAGCCTGTCCAACAGCTCTGTGGCTCCCGACCGACTCTCCCGTCGGCCGTCTCTGCTCAGCTGCAGTGAGTATTCTTGCGAACGCTCGTTGATTGGATACGGTAGTTAGTTGCATTCACGAATGAAGCATTGATCACAAAACTGAGGACTGCACCACCAACATTGAATCCCATCATAATTATCTCGGCGTGGCTACCTATTTTTGCATTCGTGAAGTGTAGAATTTTTAATGACTTCCATCGAGTTGTACTTTTAACCAAGGGTACGTTACGTATTTATTCGTGGCCCTACCTACTTTACACTGGTGAAGCTCAAGCTTCTGGCAAATTAACTGACCCGAGTGTGTGACATAAGAGGCCTATCTGATCCATGTCTTGCTGGTATTTTAGACAGCTGAAGCACTCGTCACACTGTATTTTTTCTTTTATTTCCAGGTCACTCGAACAGCATCCAGGAAACAGCTTCAGGTATACTGGGCGATATCAGACCTCTGCCATCGCCTACGTCACCCGCGTCGCCTCGGGTGTCGGCGGAGGCGGACAAAGAGAACCGCCTGCAGGGGACACCCAAGGATAAACTCGTCGCGACGAACAGACGGAGGCGCAGGTCGCCCCTCAAGGATATCGCCAACGTGGGAAGCGCTAGCCGTGCCCTCTGCTTCAGCCCCTGCAAGAAGATCCGCACTCCCGCGAAGAAGTTGCGCCAGCGAAGCCGAGATCTTGACAACGAAAACTCCCCGCCTGAGGAACTCGACTTCAACACCCGGGACTCCGGGTACTCCGAGAGTGCTACCAAGTGCGAGGATGCCAGGTGAGTCGAGTCCGTTGTTATTTTTACGGCAGACTGTCGTGTGGTTGTTGACGTTTGGTAGTCTGAGACTTGAAGGTAAATGCTGAAATTGATTCTGCTGATATGGGAAGCCAAAGCATAGGCTACAACCCTTCGGAGGTTTCATGTATGGTTAGCTTTCTGGTCTTATTTTGCCGTGGTCCGAGGACGGTGTTAAGTAAATGGGAAACTAAAAGGAATGCCCATTTCGAAGACTCCGTGTACGATAAACCTGATTTTACTTTAGTTAGGCTACCTATATGACTGGTATATTGATCCATTAAATAGAAAGTCGGAACGAGACCAAAATCCAACCCCACTTTCGCAAGTTCCCTTCGCTGAGAGCCTTTTATTACTTTGTTGTTACTCTTAAGCTTCTATTTCTTGGTTGACCTGAAAGTAATACGTAGGTACTGTCCTAGCCGTTGAGCACCTGAACAATCCCGTTACCTTAACATTTAGTTTATTAGCAGCTTATTTATCTGTTTACTTTTTGTAAGATCCCATTATGCATCCCCCGCAGGATACGGGACGACATTGTCCTGGCACCAAGGAAGCTCATCCTCGACACTCCCACAAAAAACAAATTCACCAAATTACATTCTCTAAAGGACGAACGCGAGCCTGCTGCCGTAACTGTCGTTGCTTTCCCATCTGAAATCCGGCGTTCATCATCTGATTTTCAATCCAAAACTCAATCGCTGGCTAGCAGCACTGAGTCCTGTCCATCTAATACCCAAAATCAGATTGGCATCAATGTGTCCGCCGATTCAAATGTGTCCAGCGGGTCATCGACTTCCGCGTCCGATGATAGTCACAATGTGTCGTCTCCTACCCAGCTGCAGCGGCAGAGTTCAGGCTTGCCTTCCAAACCTTCTCTGCCGACATTATTCTCAGAAAATAGCTGTTTCCCACCGTCCCAGGAATTCGATGAGGACCTCTGCATGCGGGAGCTCTACTCCTTGGAGGAGGCCGACGAGCAGTCGTCGCGCCCTAAGAGCGATTCACCGAAGCTGGAACTTGGCGCGTTGCTCTCGGGCCAGGTGATGGACGCCAGCGTCCTGTCCTCCTGCTCGACCTCCGAACACAACAGGTCCGCGGCTTTAACGGACGCTGGCGCGGACTCGGATGTCCAAGACGAAGCAGAGAAACTGCGGGCCACCTCCAAGAAATTGTTCAGTTCAGACGATGGCGAGCAAGCCGAGTTATCTCCTCTTGCTCGGCTTGAGTCGAAATTAACTAACGAATCGGATGACAAGGAAAACAAGCCCGCCTGTTCGACGAGTGTCCCCATGCACCGTCGTGATACTGAAATAATCGTGCCCAGTGTCACCGTTGCGGCTGTTGATGACCAGCCTCCGATATCACCTAAAACTTCCACAAATCCTATGGCCTTCACTCCTTCCCCTCAGCCCTTATACGGCGCCAAGAGTAAAGACCAGCTGAGGGTCGGCTCTCGTCTCTGCAGCGACATGGATGTGTCGCCCTTCAATCCTAATGCTCGGCTCCCCATCAGGAGAACTCTCTCCCTCTGCGATTTCACTCCTCCCGCCGGTGTTCTCGCATGCCGGGTGAGTCGTGTACCTTTTTTGCATCACTAGGTACGAAACGATCTTTGTAGTAGGCTGTAGGTACCTATTGTCTTAGTTCTTCGGTGTGCTCATACACCAACCTCTTTCGTTATTTTTTTAACCTTGCTTAATGAGTTATTTTCTCCTGTATAGTTAGTATGTCCCATTTATGTCATGGCTAATTTAGGTTGTTGCTAGTTAGATTGCGTGTTGTAATGAAAATTACTTTGCTCATCGTTTGTATTTTTCTCTTGGGATTGCAAGAATTTGTTTTCTGCATTGCCATTCGTGTGAAGTTTTGCATTTGTCGAATATGTTTGTGGTTGCGCGTTAATTAACAATATTTTTATGAATTCATTTTTATGCCTTTTCCTCTGCAGAAGGGAGTGAGCCCTAACTACGCTTTCAAGCGACCTCTCCCACCTTCTGAGATTTCTCCGTTTGTCGAGACCAAGCGCCACAAACCTTACATTGGAGTTGACACTCCCGTGGGTACCTTGCACGTTTCTTCTTCAGTGCCTCAATTTCAGCCTCTACCAATGCCCGCTCTGGACGCGTCGCCAGCTCTGTCGTCGTCCGCCCCTGCTATGGACACAGACTCCCCTGCTATCAATACCGACTCCCCACCTATGCTCAAGCGTCAGCTGTCCGATGCGTCGCCGGAGCTGCCCGTCGCCAGAGGAACCCTGCCCGAGTCTGGTCGCTCTTTGACTCGCTCGGAATCCTCTTATCATTTGGTTACTCGCCAGTTCTCTGCTCCTGTTGCTATCCCTGATCTGTCGGAAGAGGATGATGCCAAAGACGGTCTGTGCCGCACCCTGAGCGAGAGTCATCTTTCCATTATGAAGGCCCTCACCAAGAGTCAACATCGAGAGGACGAACTGACCGGTGATTTCGGTCGGAGTCTTTCCTTGCCCGTCATCTCCGGAGGACGTCATCCCGATATTAAATCCATTACCCCAGAAACGGTGGCGCAACTCATGAATGGAGACTTCGACCACATTGTGGGATCGTTCAAAATTCTGGACTGTCGATTCCCTTATGAGTTTGAGGGCGGCCATATCAAAGGCGCCCAGTGTTGGCACAATCCCCAATTTGTGGTCGACTGCGTCAACGAGGCTGAAAAATCTTCAAATCCTGCTGCGCCGGATACCGAGAAACGCAATATTTTAATCTTCCATTGCGAGTTCAGTGCCGAGCGTGGGCCTCGTGCACAGCGTTTGCTGAGGGAGAGGGACCGCATCGTCAACAAGGACCGCTACCCTGCCCTGCACTTCCCGGAGACCTACCTTTTGGAAGGTGGCTACAAAGCATTCTTTGAGCAGTTCCCGAAGCTGTGTGTGCCTGAAACGTATACGAAAATGGTGGACGCCAAGCACGCAGATGATCTGAAGTTTTATCGTGGTCGTAGCAAGAGTTGGGCTCTGGAAAACAGGCAAGGTAAAGGAAGGTCCGGACTCTTCGCCAAGAGGTTCAACCGAGACTAACAATTGCAAATGGCGATCCGGTTTCTTCGCCAGAAATTTGAAGAAACCCTAAAACAAGAATTCTAAAAGAAGTTGGGCACTCTTCGCCTCAGACTGGTCTCTGAATAATGAAGGTTTCAAACCTCTGAAAATCAAGACACAATCAGATTAAATGATTCATTTCGTGGTGATAATTACCGATGTGCGCAGAAGTTATCGCCTGTAGAGTGGCTCGTGTGTTATAATGTTGCTAATTACCTACTCAGCGTCGCGCACAATTATTTTTGTGAAGTGAGCGATTTACTCCAAGTGCGCTAAAAATTTGTGATTGTTTGAAGTGCCTGGAATTTTTGTGAATATTGCACTGCTCTTGGTGGAGTTCCAATGATGGTAATATCACGATGAATAAAAACTTGTGCAGGCTGTATTCATCTATCGACGTAAATTTGACTCGTGTATATAATTCGATTTTACCTCAAACGGTGACGCATTGTGCTTTTGTGTAAACTTTTACGAAAAAAACTGCATTTCTACTTAGTGTTTAGTGCTAGTTGTTGGGTAGTTGTGCGACACGTAAGTTGTTGCAGCAAGAAGTCTTCAAATTGGTAGGCTAACCCTTAAATTTATGAACAAGTATTGCCATCTTGGCCTTCAATCCTGGTCCCCTCATCTCTTTAGTTTATCCTCTACGCATACAATTCCAAGCTTAATTGTGTAATGCCCTATATATAGTTCACACTTGTATTGGAAGATGCGCTTTTTGAAAAGGTTTCGAGTTTGCAGCTTGATAAATCGCGCATCTTTGTGCGTGCTTATTATACTTAAATTTTTATCGCAGTTCCCTGTTTCCCGATTCCATAGCATTCCCTAAAGCAACTTTTATTCCAGTTTTCACAATTTTTAGAAATTCAAATCATTCCATTTTTGCTATCATCAGTTGATTGTACGGAAGTTTATTATTTTCCCTTACTCACTTTCGATGATTTTTTTGAAGCTATAACGAGCGAAAGAAAATTAATGACCAATATATTTACGTTGATTTATTAAGTATGTATTCAACATAACTTCATATATTAACTTCATTGCAGTTATACACAACAGCTGCTTGCACTTGACAGCTTTATTTCTTGATCGAATCAACAAGTTAGTTAGCAAGAGTATCAGCTTTAATGTCTTCTTTCCTCTGTCGGCACAGTCGACGTTCTTTTGTATATTATCGCATATTTGCCTGTTTGTAGCCATTTTTTGTTTTCATGTTGCTTCTCTTCATAGCTGTCCTTCTGTTTCCTACGTGACTAATTTTATCTTGTTTCCCCCCTTAATTTTGTTTGAACTGAAGTGCAATAGATTTTATAAGGTATGTGCATGATATGAGCGTACTAAACATACTTTGTAAGCGAATTGTACATCATTCCCTTCTTAATAATTTAATTTCCTTATAGCCCCATACTTACATATAGCATTTACTGCCTTCTTTTCATCTTTTTCTGCATTGATCTTTATTTCTTCTCTGCCTGTCAATTCAAAATATTTAATACGGCTATTTTTACACGCATTTCTCAATTGCTTTCTATGTTCGTCAGTTCAAATTTTAGGTGAAGCTTTTAATAATTTCCCCCGTATTTCTTGCACTACTCGTCTTTTCTCAATATTCTTGAAGGATCTTTCCATCCTTTTTTTGTTTTTTGTACAGCATTTTCGTACAACTTACAATGTTCAATTATCCTAAATTGTTTCAACAGTAGCATCAGCTTCCGTTCACTTGGTGCGAAGTATGATCGGTCATACAGCGATGTATTGCTGTGTACTGTACACATTTTACACAGCGATGTAACACTACAGTCCACTCTGGTAGACATACACCTTTTGCCGTACACTGGCTACAGAGCAGTACAAAGCTGTACAGTGTACGCGCGCTACACCGCGATGTACAAAGCTGTGTGCCACCGGACGTACAAACGAGAAATTCGTCGATTCTACCTCGTGTTCGTAATAGAAAGAGATCAAACGGCCGCTTTATAGTCTGCTCTTAAGTTGCACGTATTGTTATGGATCTCGCTCTTTTAATATTCTAAACATGATGCTCTCTGTCCCTTCGCTGAACTTTCCTTTCTCTTCTATTATTATAATTAAGACCAGTATTAAATTTTGCAATGGGTATTCACTCTCCTCTTATACTTCACTGAATGTAATACCCACTTAATATATAATGTTACAATTTCAGTGTAATATATATCTTGTTCTTCAATACTGTCCCGTTTCACAAGAATTGCAGTGTTTCATCGTCGAATTTATATTGAGTGTCCGGTCCGTCGAAGTGGCAAAACTCCACGGAAAATGCACCACATTTCTAATTTCCTTCTTTACTGTACAAAGCAACACAGTCTACGTCTCCTTGCGTCGCGCATCTTCAATTCGTGTCTTCTCTGTAGGCTATTCGTGCTCGTATGTTGAGTTTTTTCCTTTGTTAAGTTGTTGAGTTTGTTTAGTTTTGACCAGCGAGTTTTTTAGTGGATAAACCCTAAGACTGCAGGTGTTTGGTTTGCCTTGCAAATGGAATGCCTGAATTGTGTTTCCATACACAGCGCTCTTGCTTAATTAGCGCGTTTCCCGCTATTTTTTCCTGTAAGTTACTCTCACCGTTATATGTACTTGGGTGCCTACTACCCTAGATGCTGTGCCCCAATTTCTTGTGTCTATATCTTCTTACTTGCGTAAAAATTCCATTCGCTTGTTTATCTATTCTCTGTGCCAGTGTTGGTTTGAACTAAGGTCTTTCAAGACGTACTGTTTCGTGTACTTTAAAAACATTGAGGTGCCAGTGATATCCAACGTTCGAATTTATCATCGCTCTTCTACTGTCATCAATTCTGTCTTGTACTATCATCAATACTAGACGAGCGCGAGATGGTAGATTAAATCTCCTGTGCTTCGGGTGTTAATTATTAAATTGTAGTTTCGGACGAGTACAGAGTTGGATGACCATGTTTCCTTTCAGTCGAAGTTATTATCGTTGATGTGACTGCAATTTTGGGGGCGAGTATCATTGTAGCTTAGATTTTTGTTAATTTTGAAGTTATCGCCTCATTAAATTACGATTTCGGACGAACAGAACCGTACAAATATTTTTTTTATTCCTTTTAAAGTTGTCCTTTGTGGTCGAAATTTCGGAGGAAGAACAATGGGTGATGACCTTTTCTTTTCTACTTTTCGGTAGCGCCAGATCAGATGGAGATTTCGGACTAACATGTGAATATAAATCAAATTTTACCTTTGGAAGTTATCTCGTGTGACGTAATTTCGGACCTACACCCTTGTGTCAGACTAAGCCGTCGCCAGCTTCCTGTGGCAAAATATCTGCTTAGATATTAAAAGAAAAAACGGACTTCGTTTTTGCCACAGAATTTTGGTACGTACATTGCGGTGCGAGATTTGCTCGGGACTCATCAGTAGTAGATAATTCGTTCGTTTCCCCGCGGATTTGATCCGCAAGACGCAATTGAATAATTATCATGTTTTCGTAGTCGAATTGCTCGAACGGTTTCACGCCAGCCGAAGTCAGATGGTTGCGTTAAATTGTGGCTGAAGTCGCGGCTATTTTAATAGTTTTCTTCCGATTTAATTAGGTACTCGTCTTCGCAGATAATTTAGTAAGCAGTGCGGTAGGATAAAATTTTGCCCCAGCAACTGTTGAATTATCCGTACTTTAGCTCGAAATTCAACCATTTGGCTTCACCTGACTTGGAATTGTTCAGGCACTCATTACTGTAGCTATTTGAAATGGAAACGTACTGTGTATTCTAGTTTTAAGTTTGATTTGGAATACTTAAGGCGTTGTGGGCTAGGCTTAGTTATGAATAGTAACGCTTCTCTCTGTTTATTCCCTACCACAAGCAGTGTTATTTTCTGGGCATTAATCTCTATTGTGTCTCTTTTGGCCTTGCATTTGGCAGTCCGTGCGGCGCCGTACCGGGGCCACTCTATACAATCGCACGCTCAACTTTATGAACGGTCGTTCAGCTAGCAGGTTCATGCTGCCAATTAGCACGATGTATCATATGCGAAGTGCGAGCTGAACGTTCTATCATAAGTTGACTGTGCGATTATAAGGTGTGGTTCTGGTGTGCGAATGACTAGCGAAACTGTTGTCAATTGGGGCTAAATTGCGTTTCACGAAGGATGAAAATTCAAAAGTTGAGGTTGCCCTTTGTAAAACGGTCTTCGTTGTCGAGCTCAAGCTTGTGAAGAGCACGAATGTTATAGATTGGAATGTGTCGCAGCCTCTTGTCTCTGCTACGTAGTTTGACTGCTGAAATTTCTCATAGCTACGTAGTTTGACTGCTGAAATTTCTCATAGCTACGTAGTTAGTTGGACTGGTAGAATTTATCGTAGCGACGTTGTTTGCCTCCAGAAGTTTGTTGTATAGTTGCGTAATTTGACTGCTGGAATTGAACGTAGCTATGTAGTTTGATTGCTGAAATTTGTCTTTTACGTTCACTATTGAACTTTGTCGTAGCTATGTAGTTCGACTACTGAAATTTGTCGTAGCTTCGTAGTACGACTTTTGAAATTTGTCGGAGCTACGTAGTTTGCTGAAATTTGTCGTTGCTACTTAGTTTGCTGAAATTTGTCGTTTACGTTAGTTCACTATTGAACTTAGTCGTAGCTACGTAGTTCGACAACTGAAATTTGTCGTAGTTACGTAGTTTGACAACTGAAATTTGTCGTAGCTACGTAGTTCGACAACTGAAATTTGTCGTAGTTACGTAGTTTGACAACTGTAATTTACGTCGTTTGACTGTTAAAATTTGTCGTAGCTTCATTTTCCCCTCGCAATTTCTACCGAGAAGAGAATTTATTTGAATTTGTGGTGTTAATTCACAACTTTACTCCAGTACATTCTCTCAATGTGCTGGAATAAGTTTCTGTAAATAGCGATGTGCTGGTATGCAGCTCAGGAACCCGGTCCTGGGAGTGACCACCATCAACACAATACATAAAACAAAGGGTGTATGTGCTGTGCTCACAACCGTATAGTACTACGGATAGCTAAGCGAAAAAATCCTCTAAATCACAAAACTCAACAGTGCTGTCGGCACTTCATCTTGCTTGGTAGTTATTTTCTTGTTCGTTTGTTTGCAAAACGAGCCAATACTAATGTTCTGACGTTATTCTCTCACTTGAGTGATTCTCTCTTACTGGTATGCTTGGAAAGATTTTGTATCGTGAGTATATTGCACCCTCTTCTTAGTTAACTGTAACCAGTAGCAAATTTTAATGTGATCTTTCGCCTCTCGTATCCTGCAAATATTGTTATCCCAATTTAATTCTCTGGAGCATCTAATACTGTTGAATTAAACCTATATCGTGCTCCACGAGTTCGATAAATCTTGCTCCCGCTTTTCGTCCTCTTTTTTCGTGCATGTTTATCCACTTTCTCTTGCGCTGTCGTACCGTGTCTCTAAATAGTACTTGTATGTGCGCACCGGTTTCCCTCATTTTTTTTCAGTCTTTGTTATTGCTCCTTCCTTCACTTTTTTCGTTTTAGTTCGTGCAGTTTTTTTTCGTAGCTACTCATTACATAGGTACATTTTTTCATGTTTCTTGTATCCCTGTATGATTTTTCTGTACTTGAGAATTATATTCCACTAGCCATTTAGGAGCCCTATAGGTTCAGTGGTTTCTATTTTTCTAGTTCGTTCTTATTAATTTAGTAAAATGATTGATTTCAGTATATAATGATTTGAACTTTAATGTCAATACAAATGAATTCACAATTAATGTCACGATAGCTTGCTTTTACAGTTGGTGGATAAGCTGTACAATTTATAATATAAAGATAACACAATTTCACTATTAGTTATGTCGTAATAAAATGATTTCATAATTGCTGCCACTATTTCGTGATATCACGATTAATAATTTCACAATGAACGTCACTACCTATAACCTTATTTCAATTTTTAATGTCATAAATAGGTTTTACAAAATACCTAATACCTACCTTTCGCATTGTAAATGATTTCGCCCGAAACCTTACCCCCTACCATATTGCTCTGTGCTTCTTCTTAAAGAACAATGTCCACTCAATGTGCCGTTGACAGACCACAAATACACTGTTTGTAGTAGTCCATATTGATAATACAGCACTGGTGTTATTTCCGTGTTGATATTTCACTTTTTACACTTTCCATTCATTTGCTTTCAGAATAATGTGCCTTCGTAAATAGGTAGTGCTCATTTATACGTGCAGTGTCATTGTCACCTACCCTACCGTTTTTACGTTCACTGTTTTTATATCAGTTGTTTCCACTTATATCGAGAGTAACTGTGCTTCGTGCTGCCAGTATTTCATGGAGTTATATACGGTCGTCACAAATTATAAATTTGTACTTTTCTGCTTTAGTTTATGTACATTTATTAACAAAAACCGGCGGGCTACCCATGCATCATACGNCATCAGTTGTATCCACTTATTTCGAGAGTAACTGTGCTTCGTGCTGCCAGTATTTCATGGAGTTATATACGGTCGTCACAAATTATAAATTTGTACTTTTCTGCTTTAGTTTATGTACATTTATTAACAAAAATGGCGGGCTACCCATGCATCATACGTAAATACCTAGTAGCTGTGTCCTTATATTCATTTCGTGGAAATTTTCATCACGTGATTCGTTAACCGTACGAAGACGTCATCAATTTTCAGGAAGTTTTTCTAGGTTAAAAAAAATTCAATTTCTATGGGTCATGATACATAATTTTTGTGTAATTTTCATGAGAGATAACTTGTAATATCTACGAAAATTTATATGAAGTCTTTGGTCGTATGTTGTCGAATTTATTTTCGTGAGAAAGATAATCGTATGACACTGATAAAGTATATACAGTAATTGTTACAATGGATGCTATAAGTCGATATACGATACATAAATTAATAATAAATATACACGAAATTTCGTTTCCACCCTGATACGTCTTGACTATACCAAGTTGAGTGTTAATGGTAGAGGCAAGCCCTAGCGTTAGCTGCGTCGTAATGTACATTTGTACTGTAAGTACAGTTGTAAGTACCAGACATTGCCGAGCTACAAAGGCTGTTTTTCTACCATAAAAAACAATAAAATAAAAAAGCCGTGTAGTAAAATGACACACCTTGTATAAATAGGGCTCACTCTTTCACGCAGTTACACTCATGTTGCGCGTTAACCTACGACCGAGGCAAGTTAATTCATAAAAGAAAATGTGAAGTCGATCTACTACAACAACTACCGCCGCTGCAGGAAAGCCTGGTACTCTTTGTTATTTGTAAAACATGTTTTCAAATATTATTGATATCGTATAAATTTTGAGTTACAGGTGACCAGAAGTGATGGAATTCCTTTGGTAACTAAGCAGTCGTGAGTTCGAAAGACTATCCCTCGTTATCGCTTGCTATTGTTCCCTTGTTCCCTGAAATCGTTTCTTCAAAGAATTATAGTCGCCCCTAGCGCATATATTAGGGCCTAACATCAGTACTAGTGATACTTATTGATACGATGTACAGTACAAGCGTTATTGCGGTTACCTATCACAGGCTTGTTTATGGCCAGTAACATCGGTATAAGAATTCTTCGACGCATTTCCGGGAAGACTTCAAGTGCCAAGAGTCTCTTTAAGAACCTCCTCCCTGTTAAAGTGTACATAAAATACAGCAGAAAACCAGAAAGTAGTTATGTTCTTGATATGGTACCATAGGAAGACGGCAAAACTTCCCTTGGAATGTCCTTCATGGTTGCCTTCATAGATCCTATGCATAAACATGAACGTGTTATAGTTCTTCAGTTAATTCACATGAACGCAAACTGCGTTATCGTAGAGCTACCTATGCACATGGTTTATCACCACTCGAAGCCCTGTTCTCCCTTTTAAGCTGATATATTTATATGTGAGACTGCGAGAATTTTCATCCACTGATAATACTTGCATTAATTGTGTTCTTTTTAGTTTTCACTGCGGACCGTCTTTTTTTTTAGAAAAAAAATCGTCTTAAGAGAGAAGCTTACTTCAGCTGTGATGTACCCTAAGGATGTGTGGGATCTAGCGTGCAATGGTGACGGTACAGAGCATCATACGCTGCATCATCATCATCATCGCGTCTGATCCACAATTGTACAGTTAATTTTATAATAAAGTTTTCTGGAGACGTGCTACTGCTGTTTTTTATTGTTTCCCCGTCTAAACCGTTTTCAAGGTTTCACTAAGCTCGTATTTCTCTGCTGAACCTGGCGCAACTCCTTTTCTTTCCTGAATCCATTTTTTTTTTTCTATGGTAAAGTCGTTGACCATGCTGAACCCCATTTTCTATTAATATCCAATTTCCTTTTTAAATTCATTGGCTATTTTACAACCAGCTTTTCTTGAACCCATTTTATCCTATTCTATGCTGAATACATTTTGTATGCAGGACTCGTACTGTCAGGTGAAATATCTTAAACACATATCCGTACTAAACTTATTCTAGTTGGACACAATTTTATTTGCATCGTTAACGATCAATTCGGTAGCTACTTCTCAAGTAATACTTCACGTAATAAATGCACCGAATTTATACAGGCTTTGTAGACCACGAAATTCTGTAAACTTGTATATTTTCAGTTTTTACTGTCTGAATATTTGATAATAAATCTGACAATAATGGGGCTTCTACTTAAATCAATCATTAAGCGAACACGGATCTTTGGCGTTTGCCAGAAACCACGCCCTAAGCTCGCTTTCTACTCTCCCGGTGGTACTATCGTCGTTCACGACGATTGCGCGTTCAAGTAAGCTTTGCTGCGCGCGAGACCTCTAAAATAAACACTACCTAGGCTAACCTAACCTAAAGTTACGTACCCAAAATTGAAAAAAAGGGTGGCTAGAAAAACCAGACCTGCCCTCCCCTAACCTACCCGAAGTTATGAATGAATCTAATCCAACTTACCCGAAATTAGTGCGGGTTTTCCGACAGTACGGCCTTAAAAGAGCGAAAACGGACAAAACGTAAATTCTAGGACCGGGTACCGTTACCCAACCCAACCTAACTTAATCAGCGAGCAGCGCGGCGCACCAACTTGAACGCCGCTCACACGCACACGGTCTGCGTACACAATGACGCACACAAATCGTCGTGAACGACGATAGCGCCTCCCGGTGACCAAGTAAAAACATTGGTATCTCGTAGGAGCATCATTCTTCGGAACGTTCTCTATGAAGGACACTGGTATAGTTACTCTGATAAAAAATATCTCTGTAGGATTTGCCAGAAGATCACGAAGCAGAAAAAGTTACAAAAACTGCAACTCTCAAAACGGAGAAAATTCAGAGACTTGGACAGCGTACTGTGCCATCTGTGGGGAAGTAAGTGGGGCAGATGCCGGTGTTGCGTGGCGAGCAAAGGGGTGTAGAAATTGTTAGTTAATACAACAGGATAATTTCATGGAATGCTGAGAGGTAAGATAAAAAAAATGAGTGTCATTAACGTATGTGAGCAGCAATATTACAAGATACTTAAAATTAAAAAAATACCAGTGAAAACAAATCTAAAAACGACCAAAACGATACCTAACCGCTATATGAACGACACTATACTGACCCCTGTTATGAATCCTAAAAGAGAGCAACATATCAACTAAATTAACTTTATCTTAGTAAGCAGTTCTTGTTTCTGAAGATAAGCCGCTGTTGTATCGTGCACCCATCGACTACGGTGGGAAAACCCTTAATATAATAATACGTGTAAGGGTTGTTAAAAATACACTTGTATTCATAATGTTTAAAAATTTGACACCACGTTCAGGCCACTTCTAAAACCGTAAAGATTAAAGCAACGTTTCGATGTAACGTACATCATCCTCAGGCATATAAAATCTGAAATATACAGGGAGAGAATCAAAATAAACTATTCAACAAAGATAATGTGACTAGAAAAACGTATTTGAGCGTATTCAGTAGTGAAGAAATATAATAATAACTTATGTGAGCAGGGAGAATTGCTGTAGAACTCCTCTCAAAACTGAGATGTATTTGTCGTTTTAGGATTTTCTCTGTTCGTGTCTTTTTTTCAATTGCTTAGAAATTGGCTTTTACCATCGAGTCGTTTTTTGAAGAAAAAAAGTTTATTGTTTCATCTTGAGGCCCTTAGTACACGAAAGTCTAATTGCCAGAACGTTTCACGTTCTTAGAACCAGAGTTTCTGTGACGTTATAACAGTTAATAAATCATAATGTGTTCGTCCACTGGTTTAAAAGAAACGTCATTGCGGATTTAAATTCTGTTCAGATTAAGAGATCTTTGAAGTTGTGCGATTGGCCCTTACTCTAGTGGAGAAATTGTATTATCCTATTGAGATTTAGTCAAATTTTGAAGGTTGTATTATTGGACAGCACTCATTAGTCCAGCTATCTTCTAGGGCGAAAACTATGAGAAGGAACTTGTCAGATATCAACTAATAATTTCTTAGCTTGAAATTTATAATGTTGGTGACCAACCTGTGTTTAATAGCACCCACAATACGATTTTTTCTTCATCAAGGAAATACAATATATCCTCACCATGCATTGCTGCGCTTCTTAGATCACCTTGGTATCCTGAAATTATGCACAATGAAATCTACGGACATTGGTAACATCATTTGAGCGTAAGACAGTCTACGTTCCAAATATGCGTAAATTGGGCTGGTATACAAGTATGTATAAAAACCCACAGGTACGTAGCTCTTGACCAGCTATACGCGCGAAATGCATTTCCTTAAATACATCGATGGTACATAATGGGGAAAAACACGCTGAAGAGAACGTATCCGATTGTCTCCCGTGCGCATTGTGCACAAAAGTGAAAAATTCTAAAACAATTCGAAAGTTAATTTTTTTTCGCTTCAAGTACCTAAAAGAGACAGGAGTAAAGTGGAAAACCCACATGCACTGGTTCGTGCTGCTTATATATAGGCCAACGGACCCAAGAGGGGTGAGTAAGGCTGCAGTCGACCTCGGATCGCTAAGAATTAGGGCGCCAATAACGGAAGGTTCAACGACACGCCCTTTTCCTTTTCTCAGCAAGATAAGTGCCCCACAGTAGCTATGCATGCTAAACAAGTTTCTTGACTCCGGGCACCGGGCGCCACAAAGATCGCTCACATGGCTCTGCGCTCGATCCCGGCGCCTTTAGCTCACCAGTCCAACACGCAAGCCCTGTTGCTACCGTGTGAACGGTAAAAGGCTTATATTGCACAAGGATAAGTTCTGCCATGTTGTGAGTGGCATACATTTTAAGTTGAATTTCAGTTGTTTTTGTGAGAGCCGAAAGTTGTAGTTCTATGAAAAGTCAGTTTTTTAATGAAATTTACTTATTTTTATTTAAGGGCCTTAAGTCGTAACATGGTAAAGTACGGAATGGAATTTTAATTTTAGAACCAAAAGATGGAACTCTATTAATACTACGGCTAGAAATTATTATGTTGGGAACAAACGGCGGAGCTCTATCAATAGTACGGCAGAAAAATTTAATTTAGAGCATAAAGATATAGCTGTATCAATAGTAGAGTAGGAAATTTATTCTTAGGGTTAAATGTCGTAGCTTTATGAATACTATGGCTAGAAATTTCAGTTCTAGGACCAAACGTTGTAGTTCTATATATAGGTACTACGGTGCTTGCCGCCATGTTGCCAGAGCGGACAGTAGGAAGCCACTCTGGGTTAGATAGAGGGTGGGGTGGGAGCGACAGCGTGGGGGGCGAGGGGTAGAGGTTTAAATGCCCGCCGCCTTGGAGCCGCGCGTACCTTTCTTAGAAGGCTTAAAGGCCTCTGGAATGTTCTTGCTCGCCTTTTTGTGTGTGTGTTTATTTGATTGCGAGATGGTGAAGCTGTGAGAGCCTATTGTGTAGGCCTACTGCTGAACCAACTTTTGTGCTGAATACAGTCGATATCACAGCTGGTTAATGTCGTCATCACCACCACCACTTTTTTTTACCCACTGTACTCCTACCGACGTTAGTTTTGCTGTTCTTTTTCCCGTGTTCCGGTGAGCTGTTTTCTTCTTTGCGTTTCTCTTTCTTGACCTTCCAGTTTCTCCTCCCGTCACTCCGTCGTATAAATGTCAGCAGAGACGTTGGTTCAACCATCCTAAGATTATAGTGTTGTATATGAGTCATTATAACAAAAGAATTATTTGGTGTTGATGCGATTAACTGACAGCTTCGAATGAATCAATATATTTTTTTAATAAAAAATCTTCTACCGAACACTATTCTTTGAAATTAACCATAACTCAAGATACAAGTTCCATAATTATTTTCTAATTTCTCTTGACGGGGGGGGGGGGGTGTTAACAATTGCCCATTTTTGCTGCTAGAGTAGACAGCAGTGGGTCTGAATGTTGTTCAACTGGGAAATAGAGCACAAATAATGTAGAATTTCTAAGATTGAACTGTCAGTGCTAAAATCGTTCTGTGCAAATTTATATCACAACAGGGTAAAACAGGTTTGGAATAACAATCAGTGTCTTGTTTTTACGCATGATGCACCCTACTCTGATCAACATCGTCAGTATCCTTTTGCAAATGTATGGCCAATCACATTCTTTCATGCATTCCATATCATTGCGACGTTAAACGGACGCTTCATATCAATGACTCGTAAAGTGAGTAAAATATGCCAAAATTGACTCACTCGTGATTTCGTGGAGACACCGTGTGGGTTGCTTGTCTTCACTGAAGCTCGCTTAGGACTTGAACTATCAAAGGGAAATTTTGTCAAGTGCAGCGGCCCGTTAAGAATTACTCTAATTTCGTTTTCGTAGAATTATCGGACTTGATGCTCTTGTTAAAACTGCGCTGTATTTCTTTTCTAACAAGAGTGAAGTTACGCTAGTAAAATTAAGCAATGAATTTCACTCAAGAATTGAAATTCCATTACTAATACACTGGCTTGAGTCTAAACAGAAGTATTTTCCAACCATGGTGTCACGTACTGCGTTCGTGCTCCTGCCTTCGTCTCTATAGTTCGCTGCGAGCAGTGCGCTGGCGGGAAGACGTCAAGTACAAATGGAATAATATTAGACTATAAATTGTTATCATGTACGATAAGGTGTTCTTTTCTCGTGAATACTCAGGAACATGCAAAGTGAATCATCTGCTTCACTCACCTGTGGAGAATAATCACAACGGTAGTGTAAATATCTTCGAAAATACGAAAAATAAGTTTCTGATGAGCACCATATTATTTATTTCTAACGACAGCGCAGTGTCACTGTAAATACCTTAGAAGATATAGAAGTGAATTTGGCGGGCAGGTCCAGGAAGGCGATGCAGGTGTTGCCATTCATTTTGTCGGTGGTGGTTTCCTCTTATAAGGAATGCGGGGCACCTGAGTTGGTTACCTGCGTACGACAGGTGAGGTGCGGGCGCGCAGGCCACCCTATGGGGGTGGGGGAAAGGGGGTGCAGTGGAGAGGGCGGTGTAGATAAGGTGGCTGAGGAAAAGGCCACTCAACTACAACGGTTGCTTTGTTCCAATTTTTTTAGTTAATGATACGAACTTGTACAGAAGCTTGGCAATGTTTTAAACGATATTCTCATTGTGCATTAGATTTTTGCCTGCTGTAATTCGTGTTTAAGTTTTCATGGTTTCAAGGAAGCGCTTCTTAGTTCTCATAACCGCCCTACTCGGCCAAACCTGAGCGATGTTTCCGCAATACCGTGCACCCCTTGCAAACTAAAACCCCGTCTACGTTTATACTAGTAGGAATAATTTTTTGCATTATGAGTTTGTTCATTGCAGAGTTAGAGTCGTAAGAAGTCGGAAGTTGTCGGCTGGAGTCAGAGTCGAGCACGCACTACTTCCAGGAGTCGAAGTAAGACCTTACATCATCCGACTCTGCAGCTCTATGTAGAGAACAACTTAAAATTTTTTTTCCTCGTAGAATGATGGTGTATTTTGTTATGGCTTCATAACAGAACTGCAAATGTTATCGGGTTTAGGGTAATGATAATTTATGCTCCAAAAAAGCTAAGTAATGTCTCGCTAACATTTTTATACCCTAAGTTAGAGGATAAAATGAAAAAAATATAAAAACCTTTTTCAACTTTTGGCGAAGTTTTGGATAACGTGAGAAACTTAGAACGCTATTCTCCGGTAAAATTACGTTTGAGGCAGTCTCAAGGTCGATCAGTTTGGAATTAACGCCTGAAACTTGATCCAACGTATCGGATCCCCACTCGTGGCTGAACGTCCGGACAATTTAATGCTAATGAGGTTTGTTTATCTCGATATAACTTTCAAATGCTATTATTCCTGATGTCTCGAGCGTTTTAATCTTCTTAAACTACTTTGAGTGTAGTCGAAATCCATACTTATACATTTTTTATATACACGCTCACAATTTATCACACCTTATGCGCATAGTTACTTATTCGAAACTTTGAATAATTCCGTCCGTGTATAAAATGTTCGAGCAATCACCTAACATTACAACAAAACAGTCCAGCGATAAAAACAAGTACAGATAAAGCTGTTGTGAGGGCAGGGATGCGTGTACTCATAGGAGACTACAGTAGTAGTAGTAGTAGTATTTTTTTAGTTTAAACCTTCCGATCCACAGATTAGGAGACTAATGCCGTTATGTATAGTATAACAACTAAGTCTCCCATAACGGCTGCTTTACGTACAAGCGGCCCTGCCATTGTAACAACTTTACCTGTGTTGATGGTCATAAGCAGCCTCGCTGCTGTTAGCGAGCCACCTCTCGATAACCTCAATGTTATTTTCCCCAGGCTGTTTATCAACTAAAGTTACGAGTCAAAAGTCATTTGTAAGAGAATTTCATGTCCTTAGATTCGCTAATTATCAAAAACGAACTGCTACATTGATAAATTTTGATTTCATTTTAATTATCAACGCATTCCTTACATTACTGCATGTGGACCGTTTGCTATGTGCTTGAGGTTCGCTTGCTAGTTTGAAAGTATTAAGGTATTATCGGTACGCGTACGACCAATTTCTGATATACAGTAGAGAGGACCGTCAAGTACAGGGAAACATATTATCTGAACTAGAACACTCTGAGAGCGAGTTTTTCTTTCAAACAAGAAAACGGTAATGAAAAATTCAAACTAGTTTTGATAGTATGTTTCCATTGTATCAACACCAATATCTAACCATTTGTGCCATTTGACAGTGATAACAGGTTCTGTAATTTTCTTGAAGATTTGTTCATAACTTTTTGAGTTATTCTGCTAACAAACATTTTGACAAATATTAGTCCAACACACTAACAGAATAACCGAGCATCACTAAACTTTGATCATTCATGTTTTCAAAATTACTAATTATTTCTGTAAGTTTCATAAAGATCCGTTTATAACTTTTTGAGTTAGTTTGCTAACAAGCGTAAAACCAAACACAATTGTCACAAAAAATTTGGTAACTTGCTCATTGTGATAAAACTAACAATTAATGCAAACTTCATAAAATCTATTCTTAACTTTTTGAGTTATGGTATTAGGAAAAAAGAGGAAAACAAGCAAAAAAACCAGCTGATGAACGGATCTTTAGCAAAAGTTAATTATCTGTTCCTCCTAGCATACCTAACAATCCCTGTAAATTTTGTAAAGTTCCGTCTATAACTTTTTCAGTTATCTTGGTGCGTGACAAAGTGACAAATTCGACGAAAACATAGGTAATATGCAGTGTTCATGAAATTCAAGCTTCAGAAAAGGGTTTGTCTTACAGAAGCGAGCTATCGATAAAAGAATGACTTTGGACTCATGTTTCCTAAATATATATGGGCTAGAGCCCCAAAAAAAAAAAACAGTCTAGTCAAGGCCTGTTTTAGCCTGACTCTTAACCGCTGAATAAGTTGGCACCCTCAATTATTAACACCTAGATATCACCTAGTTTTTAGAGCTTGTATAGCAACCTAGTGCAGTGCAATGTCCCCTGTCTAGTGCAGTGCACCAGATGCACAGCGCTGCACGTCGCGTGCAGCTGTCCGAAACAGATGCACCGGAACCGTAACCGCTTTCTTCAAGACGAACCGTCTTCAGAGCGGAAGTCTCGCAAGACGTCCTCATATTCCACCTGTTGTCTGGTGTGTCATTATATATTGCGCATTGTTATCACTTTCGCCCTTCAAACTGCATTAAGAGTTAGGTAATATCATATCTTCTAGTGTATATATTTACGCTCCATGACTTATCCCATGTATCAATATAATAGCTAATGCTTATTTTCATCTGTTCGCGTTATTACTTTATTCGTTTCTAATAAATAGTTGGAAAATATTACTTCAATTCATATTCCAGAGTTATCGTGCGTGGCATTATATAATAACGAGAGTCATATAATAACGAGTTATAAGTTATAATTTGGTTACATTCCGCAAGTTATACTGTGAACGTGTTTCACTCTCCCCTAAAAAAAAATGCTCTCTACATATGAGGGAAATGAAGCCTGTTATCAAAATGGCAGTTTTACACTTTTAGATGAAATAATAAACTAGAGATTAATATTACATTGGTATTGTTAGCTACTATCGATATCACTGATTAATACATATTGTTATTACTAATTAATATCGCTATAACTAAGTAACAGTATTATCTCTAACTAATTCTGTTATCATTGGGCAACGTTGTATCACTATCGTTAACATCGTTATTATTTATTAACATTGTTAACACTAATTGATATTGTTATCACTTTCTTGTGCTAAAATGCTGTGCACATTACGTTAAGTACTCAACGCAAAAGTAAAAATGTTAAATAGATATTGCATTCACTGAGCCCTGAGTTACTTACATTTTAGCACTCAATATACCTAGGCTAGTGAAGAAGATCAAAACTGGGCAAGAAAACTGCGTAATCAACCCATTCTGTTTTACTCGTCTATTGAAGTAATTGCAACATGTCACGATGCTGAACGCTGTGTTAATTGTATCATATCCATGTATATGAAAATTAGTGATTTTGTTTTGCTTTCTTTTGCTTATATGTTTCTAACTCCACAGTTTATCCTGCATACGATCGTGCTATGTAAAAATATACACCAGTGCAGTACGCCATCTTTTCTACAGGTAAGATACTTTTATAGTCGCGAGTGCATCATATTTCGTTAGGCAAGCTACTTTTTATCAATAAATGTCTAAATAAAAAATACCTGCTCATGTAAGCATAGAATATTTTTACATTATACTCAACCTGATTTGCCTCTTCTGTCACTGGGGTCCAACTCACCCGTTGGGGGGATGTGCCTAAGTTTATACTTAAATCCCGTTTCCTTCCATTCATTGAGCGTCTTGGCTCGGTGGGAATTTCCTCCGTGGCTTCCTTTAATTTCCAAACGGTCGAGTAGATTTCCCTCGACGAGTCCCACAACCTCTGACCCGCCGATCTCGCCCATTTTTGGCGCCACTTCCAGGCAGGAAATGCAGTCGGCGCCGTTACCATTCCAGCCTGCTATATTCCATATATACGTAATGGAACAGCATTTAACCCTTTCTCTCAAAGCGTGGTTTCCGTACAGCATTTAAGATTAGGGCTATTCACACGAGAAATGCAGGTCAATTTATAAAGAAAACATTATTTCTACAGTCCTTAATCCTTAACGCACTACGCAACCGGAAACTCAACTTATGAGCGGACATTCACTTCGCAAGTCGTAGTGATTAGACTGTAAGAGTCGGTATCTGAGATACATCTGACAGGTACTTTAAGTTGAACGACGAGTGAGCTGAACCTCCGCTCGTAAGCTGAACGTACGATTGTACATATGCAGTATGTAGGTATATACTGTAGTGCAGCCGTAGCATTAAGATACCAACTTGAGATATCCCGTATGATTAAGCTGCCAAAGGTACTGAAATTGGCGCCGTGCCAGAAACGGCGTGTCTCATGTACTCCATGTACCATGGACCACACGATACCTTCACTGTCCACTCCTAGCAAACCAGGCGAATGACAAATTGATCAATCCTCGATAAAATTTGTTCCATTCAACGTACCAAGTTGAAGCAAAAAATATTAATAAATAAAATAGAATAAACTGTTCTTGGAGACGCAAGGAATGTATCTATTGGAAAGAAACACGCATGCGTGAGCGCAAGTCAACAGTAAATTGCAAAATTTGGTTTAGCTAAATTTAGGTCATTTTGCTGTCCTAAGCTTCAATTATCGTCCTCCACAATTGGCATATAGCTACAAATTTTTTTTGTTGATAAACACATTTTTTGCATCACCGAGAACCGTTTATTTTTTTTGTTTGAGGTCGTTCTGTAGCCTGGAAAATATATTAACGAAGTTTAATCTATTTGCAATCAGACTCACTTGCGAATTTCAATTGACAATCAAGGTGTCGTGTGCTCCATGACTGTACACAAAACTGTATTTGACCGAAATACTCTAATCCTAATTTAGTTGCGACTTGTTCGGAGATACCATTGCGGATCGAACTGCAGAAGGTAATCGCAAACCTATTTTGCTTTTGACCACCAGAAACTCAATCATGTCTGGCAGAATTGAGCGCTCTCATATTATCTCAATTAGAAATACTCCGTAATCTATTCTAAATTTCCGGCACTAGAAAATAATTTATTTAGCTAACCCTTTCACGCCAGCTGCATCCCTGTTATTTTTTTTTAAATTGAAGTTTTTTACTGGAGTAAGTTTTTTGAGTATTATTTTTTGTTACCTAGAGTGCTTCCTGAGCTATAGGATGGTAGGTATAAGATTTAACCATACACCGCAACAGTACTGTTGCGGTCTATGATGTAACTATAAAAATTCGAAAAAACTATTAACTCAACTACTAGCTCAGTATATCCTGTAGCTATATGTTTACATCGGGCGCTAATGCGGTAAGGCGGTAACTTTCAGTATGCGGTTTTAGTGAAGACTTTCATCTACCTCAAGTCATGCATGTAGAACTACGAATTACGACTGCAGCGAGACGGAGGTGACCATTACCTTAGCATTGTCTCATTGCTAAAGAATTGATAATTTGGTCCCCTATCTATTCTATGTAATGTGTTGGGTGTAATTAATGATACTCATGCTCACAGATGAATAAATAATTTTACTGGGTATGCAAATGTTCACTTTTATTGCTAAACCCTGCCGCACTAATTTTGTTACGAACCTTGATGGAGGCCTCGGCGAACATAAAACAGACTGTTAATTAACGTAGGTATGTTGGTAGTGCGGAGTAACCCTATGAGCACCAACACACACAAGTCTTCTCGCGTGACTCGGTAGTGCTGGTTTGCTAGGATCGAGTACAGGAGATGGAAAGTAGACGTTCACACAGCATTTAATTGCTCTGCAGGCTACTGTGCACTCTGCAGGAAGCTTTGCATTGCCAATCCATAACCCGCGCTGTACTTGACAGCCTACTGCTTCTAAATCTGTTCTTCAGCTGCTTGATAAGACTCCAATAAACAAAAATAGAACGCCTCGTGCCGTATGTCTATCGCCTACGATGGGAAGGCGCAAGGCGGTAAGGGTAATGAAAGAATTGAGTCAACAGTTTTGGCGTTTTTCACATCTGCGTTAAGCCACCTGACTGCCTGTGAGAAATTGTGATGATAGCTCAATTCCTTCTGACAGTGTTTGAGCGGAAAGACAGACATACAGATAAATATACAAACAACTATAGCACTCCGAGAGCGCATACCTCCGTCAAGGCAGACAACGTTAACGAAAAATTCAAATTGGCTCTGAAACCATGATTTTCTTTATATCAACTCCAAAATCTAATCATTTTGCCTTTTGATAGTGACAGTAATAACAGTTTATGTAATTTTCTTGAAGATCCGTTCATAACTTTTTGAGTTATGCCGCTAACAAACATACAAACGCATCAACCGAGCTGCACCAAAATTTAATCATTTATGTCTTTCAACATTACTAACAATCTCTCTATGAATTTCATAAAGATCCATTCATTAGTTTTTGAGTTATTGTGCTACCAAGCATAAAATTAAAAACGGTGACGAACGAACAAACGGATCGTTACAAAAATTTGGGCCATTTACTCTTCGTCATATACCTAACGACTCATGTAAATTTCATAAAAATCCGTCCATAACTTTTTGAGTTATGGCATTGAGAAAAATGAGGCTGACAAACAAACAGATGGACGGATCTTCACCAAAAGTTAATCATTCGTTTCTCCTAACATACATAACAATCTCTGTAAATTTTGTCAAAATCCTTCCATAACTTTTTGAGTTATCTTGGTGACAGAAAGTGCACGGACAGAATAACAGACAAATAGACAGACAAATCCGACGAAAACATAACCTCCTTGGCGGAGGTAAATATGCTATACGGTATATAGACTCATAGAAGACGAAAACATCACCTCTCATTTTGCTCGAGTGATATTAATTGCCCCTAAATGATATATCGACCTCAAACAGTAAATTAACTGCTCATAGTGGCCCAAAGAATACATATATTAACGAAAATATACATGTTAATCAGCACACACCAACAATGGAAGGCAAAATTTTTGTTTTAAGTTTTAGTCTTTTTTGAAATTCAGTGCTTGTCACTTGCCGTCGCCTTGTACCTACAAATTTTTATTGTTTACCGCAATTGTAGTCCCCCACGGACAGTTGGTTTCTTGTTTGCCGAGGTCTCAATGTACGTTAATTTGAAAATAAATTCTATTTTAGTGAAGGCTCAGCAGTCACACCTATTTATTAGGCACTTTGAGTGGACCATCAAGTATACTATAGCGTAGTCTGTGTGATTTGTTATCAGTCAGACGTATTTACTACAGTACGCCAGATAAGTTCATAAGTAACTAGAGCCCTCTGAGAGCGTATACCTCCGCCAAACACGGCAATGTTAGCGAAAAATTCAAACAGGGTTTTGTTTTTATCATCGTCAAAGCTTAATTGTTCGTATGTGTCTCTTGGCAGTAATAACAGTTTCCGTAATTTTCTTTTTAAGATCCGTTCTTAACTTTTTCAGTTGTGTTCTGACAAGCACTAAGACAATCATTAGTCAAACACACCAACGAACGAACCGTTCTTCATCAAAATTCGTCATATGTGCCTTTTAAATTTCTAGCAATTCCTTCAAATTTCATGAGGAATCGTTTTTTACGTTTTCAGTTTTGTAAATAATAGACATAAAAATAAACAGAGAGACAAACAAGGAATAGGATAAGCAGATAATCAGATAAATTTTTAATTTGCTCCAAGTAACAGCCTCAACAATTCCTGCAAATTTCATAAAGATCCGTCGATAGCTTTTCGAGTGATGCGACCAAGTTAAAGATGCAGATAGACGGTTGAATGGATTATCATCAAAATTTAATCATTGTTCCTCCTAACATACCTAAAAATTAATCCATGTAAAGTTCATAACGTTCGCAAATAACTTTTTGAGTTACCTTGGTGACAGACAGATGGACAAACAAACTCGACGAAAACAAATCTTGGCGGAGGTCATTAGCAATATCCTACAAGCGCTGAGCTTTTCGGATAAGGAAGGAAACACCGTTACTATGAATCTATGCTGAATTTATGTAATGACTTCAGTGAATTAGATATTGTTGAATGAAAAAAAATGTCATCTCTGTAGTCTAAGGATAATATGTATGAATAAAACAAATGAATAATACAAATAAAAACACCTCCAGGAAAATGTGCACAACTTCGAGTGTAGAATGTAATTTCCGTACTTCAGTATCGTTTACGACTGTCGGTAACATCGCCAAGTCCAATTTTTTGTGTCACTCAAGAAAGGCGGACAGCTGC